>KK113513.1:557177-603285 GCA_000611955.2 Stegodyphus mimosarum
TTTACTGATTAATTTAGAAATTCAATAAATGAAAAAAACTATATATATATATATTATACTTTTTGTTTTACTAAATATTTTATTAATTTAATTATATCAGGACTTTGTAATTCAATCGTGGTTATCAGGCTGTTTCAACTGTCTGTTTCTAGTAGTCTAAAATGGAGTAGAATAATTTTGTTCATTTATTACAATATTTTAGGGAACAATAGTGATGAGTTATAATATTTTTCTTCAGTTCCTTAAACTACTAAGAAAAACAGGCTCACCTTTTAGCTAAATAAAATAAAAGGAATTTTGCCAATTATATTTTATTGCATTCTGTTATGGTTCTTATAAAGCTTGGCGACAAAGTGCAATAATGGTTTCTATGCTATTTATTAAGAACGTCTAAATTTAGAACTTTTAATCGGAACTAAATGAAAAAGTTATCGAAGTGAGGGAACTTCATCTGAAATATTCCTTAACTTAATCTCCCGTTCTGTCAAAGCAGTTTCTTAGAAGTTTTTTGAAGCCCTGATGCAAAGATGTGCATTCTACCCAATCTAATGCTATCTATAAAATTAAATTACTTCAGTACAGGAGTAATACCAACTTGTAAGAAAATACTAGAGTCAAGTTTTCAACATATACTTTTCTAATTCAAGATCTCAAGATCGCAACCCTTTTCACGTGGGCCTACCAGCGGCCGAGCGGTCAAAACCGCTGAACAGTGGTAGTTTATTCTAGGGCTCGAGGCCCTTTCTGGGTTTTCCTTCTGTGTAACGTGGATACGAGTCAGTTTTCCTTAAAAAGACCTCCATGAGGCATCCATCTCTTTTCGTGTATTGCCTAAGGGTGGAGCACGTAATGAATAAAAAAAAACTTTTTACTTATATCAAGACGCAAGAGAATCACGCCGACGTGAAAAATAGAACAGACAAATCGACAACCTTGTATTCGGCGTAAATTTTGTAAAATCTCAAATTGAGATTTTTTACTTACATAACACGAATACAAACTTTCCTTTTCAATAACTCTGATTCAGAATTTTTTGAATCAGCCCTTCAAGTTGTAGAGTCATCAGGATTTTTTTGAAGCAGGAGCTATTAAAAAATTAGCAATGCCAACGCCGGGACTCGAACCCCGAACTTCTCGAGTACGCGTCAAGCCTGTTGATCACTGCACCACGAAGACGTACGAAGAAGGCGGGAGAAATACGTCATAAAGTGATATTAAAAAAGTAATTCGAACTAAAATCCATTGCTTGTAAAAACCATTTAAAAAGTCAGGTACCAGTTAATTAATTAATTATTCTTAATTCTGTGTAATAATGTTTGAAAACCGAGGTTTTTAAAAGTTATTCATACATTAATAAATTGTATGCATGAATAAATTTTAAAAATTTAAATAATAATCTTCTCCGTATATGTACATAACTGCACTGCTGTTGCAGAGAATTATTATTATACCTATTTTTAATTTAAAAGCTTCAAAGAAGACGTCAATTTCAAATTTTTGATTGAAATACCATCAAAAAGGTTTAATGCAATATCCCACTTTTTGAAACCATGAATGAGAATTTTTTACATTTTGAAATATAATTATAAATATAGCCAGAAATGGAAGCTTAGCGGGAATGAACTGAAATAGAAATTTCTCTTGCTAAAAAATGCTTTACGCACGTCTTAAGTTTTTTAATTTTTATCGCAGTGTTTCAATAAGTGGCTTAATTTTGATTCAAAGCCCACGAATTGGCACAAAAATTAAATATTTCAGACTTTTGTCGAGAAACAAACCTTCATTATGGTAGATGCTAAAACAGTTTTATCTTTCTGCATTGAAATCCTATATGAGTTTGGGATAAAAAGAGTAAAGAAGACTTCCTTTCAGAATTTTCATCATAGTACAGCTGATAAGAATAATTAATGTCGCCGCCTATTTATTGACAGTTAGCGACATCATTAAAACATATTGCTGTTTACAATAACGAAGAAATCACGAAATGTAATTCCAACAGACTACGTATTTCCTTCCTTTTTAACTGTGGTTTTTCTGTAGATGTGTCGATTATTGAAGGAGGGAAATTACCTCACTTAGACACCTGAAGCACTAAATCTGATTTTTGTAACAAAGAATGTTTTAACAATGAGTTACAAATCTATGGAGAGATATTTGATTGGAAATCTACAAAAACTGAAATCAAAGGAGAAGATGCTGATGTAAATGGGAAAAAGAATCAAGGCTCAGATACAGGTTTAACAAAAAGTTTTCCTCTGATTCTAAAACATTAGCGAGCAAAAACTATATTAGTTACACAAGTGCATTTTTTAAATGGTAGCTGCAGTAATTAAATTTCCTATAAACAGTACAATATTATTAAGTTTCAAAGTGTGCCCCTTTTGCGACTTAAAGAAAATCAAATCGGAATTCCAATTCCTGATGAACCAGTATTACAGAGCAGATGTTGAAAAAAACCTTCAACATCTGGTCTGTAGTACTTGATATAGCATGCGATATTTAGGCTTTCCAAGCATCAAAATCACGAACTGGTGTGACAAAGACCTGGTCCTTGTTATGTCCTCTGTTCGATTCATGACGAAGTCAGCAGTCTTATCACTCACAATAGCCATACCTCTTCTTGAAGTATTACTAATGCTACTAGTCTTTCTAAGATTTCTTCATAGCAGTTCTTGATGATTTTAACATCTGAAGGATTGAAAACAAAAGTCGTTGTTGGTGGAGGATTTAATTTCGCAATACCACAAAATACACTATATTGGCTTTTTTCTTTCATTCGACGCCATTGCATTACTAACTACCCTTTGGCGCTATCACCACATCGTAAAAAAAGAAAAAAAACTGAATAATAGAATTATTGAATAACAAAAATTTCACATTTCTATTTTCCGCGGTTAATTCGTGCAAAAATTTTGCAATCATAAAAAGCCTATCTGTGTATTTTTTGTGAACGGAACCGAATACTGCATGCAACATTTTTTAGTTTAAGAGAGTAAAAATAATGTAGACTTTATTACATGTTGTAAAACCGGGTAGCAAATTTATTAAACTAAAGCTATTTAAAATAACTGGTTGTTTTATTAGGTCATAAATTTTAATGCTACGTAATTTTTCGAATTATATATTATTGCATATGCAAATCTATAGCTTATTAGTTAAGTAATAAAGTAAATTCTATAATACAGCTTTATTTGCTTTTATTTATATTTTAATCACTTTCTCTTTTCATATTTTTTACTATTCTTCTTAATTCGAATGCGACATAAATTCATATGTGATTTCATATTCTGACAAAATCGTTGAAAAACATGGATAATCTGTTATGGATATGGAGAGATCCCGAATAATAGCATCCGTTTGTTGAAACATGTTTGTCTGCCAGAATTTTCATTCCGCCAAGCCAGCTCCAATGTACGAATCAAATAAATCTAAATTATACCGTCCTGTTCGCTGCCTTTTTAACGGAACAAAATGCTATATCGCTGCAAGGGTTCGAACGAGATGATAAGGATGTTTGTAAGTGGCGGCATGAGAGGATTTAAAGTACAGTCAACGGAAAAAGTTTCTTGGTATAGCGGAAGAGGAATATAACACATTTAACCCGTCATTCAGGGGCTTTTGCATAGATACTGCGAAGGAACTGAGAAGACTTTTAAGACCACTAATAAGACGACTAAGTTCTTGGCCAGAGACAAGTACTTCGTTCCTCCTGAACGACGATTATTTCGTGGATCTGTTAGGCTAAAATCAGCAGGATTAGTAAAAACAATAACAAACTCAAGTTACAGTAAGGAAATACTCTTAAAATTATATTAGCAAATTTTTTATTCTTTTATATATGAGATCTATTTGTGAATAACATTCATTTTCTTAAAATCATCTATTCAGATTCAGCCTCTGAACCTGGTAGAGATAGAACGTGTTTTGGCGTGGTTTTGAATTTTAAAATAATTTAATTTACTTGTTTTAGAAACAATTTAGGCATCCTTTTTTTTCCGAATGATGAAGAATTCTATGGCAATTACAAGCTCATTAAAATTTCTTGCTCAAGTGCTATTAAACTTAACAATCAAAATAGTATTAACTATTACAGGTGTCTTTGTTTTTGTTAAAGATTTTGTGAAGAATTTTAGTTTTCCGTTTATGATCAGAGCTGTTTTTCACATTACTCTCGCTAATCCTGCAAATTAGATGCTTGGGAATGCATATTTACTTTCGCTTGAGAACATCACGATGTCTGAGAGTCTAATTATTACAACTGGTATGGAAACAAAAAGGATGAAATTAGAAAAACATTCGAGTTTCGAAGAAAGATTAATTATATGTAAAATTGAAATAAATATACCCATTGCTTTTAGAATGTAATTAGAACGTTAAACTAGACAGAAACGAAAATGAATAACTTGTTTTGCATCTAGAAAGAGCATTTTTAAGTATGTAAAAAAAAAAGAAAAGAACATCGTTATTATTTTCATTACGATTATTAATTACACTTTTAAACTTTAAAAAAATATATAGACTGTTTAAAGTTTCAAACAACCTAATCTATGTGCGTGACAGAACATAATTATGCTGCTGACTGCCAAAGAACAATTCACATTAGTGAACTATTTTTATAAAGGTTTCTCTTTAACATTTGTCAAATATAGGGAACGCTAATATCACAGATAATAAAGAAACGTACTAATTATTTTCCTCGTGTGTACTGCTGCAATAAAATTCCACTATTATTTCGTATCCTTTAAAAATGCATCTTATCAAGATCACTCATCTTCATACTTGTTCTACACTCAATCCTTTTTTAGTTTAGTTTTGGCATATCGGATTGATGCACTAGAAACGTCGAATCACTTTTTAAATTGTTTCCACGAAATATTATCGCCCCGTATATTTAAAGAAATTAAATAATGAAGAATCTGTGTAAATGTATATATATTTCTCGCATTGTGATAAAACAGCGATACCTAGAGCCATACAATTTTGAATAACGTACGTCTGCACCCGAATATGAGCATCTGGAAGCCCAAATTTGGAATTTTGTTTTATTATTTATTTCATATTTTCTAAAGCATATATGAGTTTTTATTAATAAACTCAACGATTTCAAAGGCAGCAATGGCAATACTGTACGAAAAAAATAAAACATTTTTATCTCCAACGCGCGAGACTGTGTATCGGAAATTCTAAATATGAAATTATTTTGCGATATTGCTGTTGAATAAATTTTATGGTTTAAGTGCGAAGAACATGATATTTAATAAATAAAGGTAACACACAGAACGTTAAAAAACGTCTCTTTGGGTGTAATATAAAATCTGAAAGCTTTCAGAATTATTGTCTTTAATTTTCTCCCAATTGTTTCAAGATCATTCATATTTCTTCATTCTAAAATAAAATAGAAGCTTCGTAACAGTGAAATAAAATAATTGATAGAAAAGCGTCAACTCTTCTACTAGCTAATCAATGTAACTACTTGCTGATAGCTTTGGCAAGCTAAGAAGTACACTAAATAAAAACATCTATTCATTATAACATGGGCGCTTGACTTGAATCCTGCATACTTATATCAAAGTTACTGAATATGGCCACAGTTCAAAAAAGCTTCAGTGTTAAATGCACCTTCAACTACTACAATAAATATAAAAAACTCAAATATTCAGTGAAATTAGTCCGGGGTTCGAGTCCCGGAGAGGGCACTGCTCATTTTTCTTGTCTCCTGCTTCGCAATAGCTACATTCGCAATAGCCTAATGTCTCTACAGTGGGATTGCTTTAACATCTAGTTGTGCACCTCCTTTTTTGTTGCAATCGGCCGCACCAAACGTATAAATATAAAAGCAAATGAATTATGTTGTTCGTATGCTCTTTTTAAGGATTTCATGCCTTAAGTTAATTTGCGTGCAATGTAGAATTATCAAAAATTCAAAAGTGGCGGCTAGGCCTAACGTGGCGGCACTTTGTTGATATTTGAAACTCTTAACAGTATAGTGAATTAAGTCAGCTGAGGAACCAACTTTAGAGTCTTTTTGACCAGTGGGACGGAATGTTAACTTTAAATTTTTGTGCGCTGAAAAATTTTGCGTTTCTGCCCGTTGTCCGAATAGATTGTTTTCCCCTCAGAAACTTTAATTTTTATTTCAAAAAATGTTTTTTGTACTGTTTTTAACTGTTTTTTGGTGCTTTAGGCTTTTTTGCATTTCACAGTTTCTAATGAAAATGTTTTGAATTTTTATCTATTTTTGCCTTGTCAAGAAATGAGAATTGAACTGATTGAACGAGAAATGCGTCTCGAATGAAATTCGAGGAAATAAGTCTAAATGAAGTGCAGCAAAAATGTGTGCAATTTGATAGGCTGTATACGTAAGTCCTGTGGTGTCCACATCAGATTTTTTTATAATTTAATTTATATTATTATTTTTATAATTCATACCATACTGTTTTATTGTACATTTTTGTTTCATGAAGACGTTAAAAATAATGGAAAAAGTAACGTCACAAATCATAAACACAGAACAAAACTGTCTATGGAAAATGCCCATAAAAAATTAAAAGTGTAGGATACCGGCAGTGATAACAGATGAAATAATGATACATTTCCGAATTTGTTTTCATCCGCAGCAATACGTAATTAAACTACACGTAATCCAGAATGAATGAACTTTGTTAATGCATGTGCTAAAAGTAAAACGCTTGTAATGATTTTGATTGTGATTTGATTGATTTGTAATAAATCTTGTGAATACTGTTTTTTAATGTGCTATTTTGCCTTTATGATGATGCTTAATTCTTCCTTTGCTTATAGGGTGTTGTTTTTGTGAATACTGATTTAATTTGAGAAGTCAAATAATCTTATTCTTCCAGTTAACCTCCAGTTACAAGTACTATATAAATCTTAATTAATAATATAGATTAATCATCTTTCCTGTGTATTTTTAACAGCAGTCAAATTAACTGAAACTTTGAGTGAACTCCTGTAGTTATTCTGCTGCTGCTTCAATTAATCGGGGATTAGTTGTATGTAAGATTTCTTATTTTTTTTAGATCAATATTTACATTTTAGAATGTCATAAATACTTTAAGTAAAGTCGGTATATACTAAAATAATTTTGCAAATTACTTTTATTTATTAATTTTATTTCTAATACAAAGGGGCAATTTGCCCAGAAGAGATATTAATTTCATTTTGGCATTTTGCGTAGTTCACTATAAAGCGGCGATTCACTCTTCAAATTGTTACCACCAAATATTACAGTCCTGTAGTATATTTAAAGATATCAAGTAATGAAGAATCTGCATGAATATTTCTTGCCTTGTGAAAAAGCAACGTTACTTAAAGACACCAAATTTTGAATAACGTAGCCATCCACTCGAATATGGGCATCTGGAAGCCCAAATTTGGAATCGGGAATTTGTTTTATTATCTATTTCATATAGTGTAAAACTTTAACGAATTTTTGATATAACAAATTCTTCGATTTCAAAGCGAGCAATGGCAACACTGTACAGGAAAGAAAAAATATATTTATGTATTTATTATTTTTTTTTACAGCGCGCGAGACTGTGTATAGGAAATTCTAAAGATAAGCCCTTTTTAAATAGTTTATGATAAATCTGTTAAATTCAATTTTATTTTTTAAGTGCGAAGAATATGATGTTTAATAAATAAAGGTAACGCACAAAACGTTAAAAAACACCCTTTGGGTGTAATATAAAATCTGAAAACTTTCAGATATTTATTTTATTTTATTTATTCTGTAAAACATTGATCATAAATCCATAATTAAATTTCCCTCTCTGACTAGATAACTCAAATAAGGTCAAACCAATCTGTCGAAAAGTGCAAATTTTTTTTTATTGTTCTTTAACTATTTCTTTTTATCTTTCTCAATATTCTTTTGTTCGTTATTTGCTGCTTAATAAAGATATCAGCTAATCACACACAACTATTTAGATGCTGGAAGTTAAACATAGTTTACTTTGTGCTTTTGTTTGAGCGAATAGCTGATTACAGTAATTCAATTCATTCATCTCTTTTAATATGGAATTTTTGAAGTTACCTACCTATTCTATCATTTTTTCCCTAGTTATTTAAACTTCTTCTGATTCATAGTTGAAAGATTACAAACAAAATAACTACCACTTCTGTTTCCAATTCTACCTTATTCCAATCAATCCCAGAACACGAACGAAAGCAATGACACGAAGTTATAAAAAAGAATTTCACTATTTATAAGATTACCCTTCTCATCTTCCATCACAGCGCTTGGAGGAGATATTATGCCTCTTCGATTTTCTAATTGCAGAGTTCGAAACTTACTTCCGCTTAAAATGGAACATTTTAATAGCACGTAATAAGCCTGCATTCTTGATAAAGAGATGTGGTATCAACGATCTTCGTTGTAACAAATCGTCTGCGTTCTACGTGATGCTGCTTGCTCTGTAAAAAGAGGCGTTTCGACTTGTACTAACCCACAGAGCTGCGTTGTTAAACGTTCTATAGAAAAAAAAATGGTGGTAAGCATCTTAGGTTCTAGGTTAGTAGGGATGAGTTAAAGTTGAAAGTATTCATTATACGGACGTGAGTGTTACTAATGGATATATAATTCTTTTTTTACGACTGTTTTCTTCTAAAGGTTCTTTTGTTTGTGTGTGGGGTACTTGCAGTTGGAGTTTGGAGCTAAGAGAACAAGAAAACATGTAGTTGTAGACAGATGAGCTTTATAGAATTGCTATGGAAAAAGAAGAGGCTTTGTATGTATAATTACATTCTTTGCTCATATAGTTTTTATTTTTTATGCTTCTCTTACTTAGAATTCCTTCTTTTCTGTAAGTTATTTTACTCTCCGTTTATCTTTCCTTGAAAAAAAAATTTTCATTTTCTATATGGGAGGGGGATATTCTTCTGACTGAGTTCCTGAAAACAATACACAATCACATTTGCTTACAGCGTAAAGAAGTTATAACCCATAATCTTATAGGAAGTTTTAATTATTGCAGCAATAATTGTCAAGCTATAATAGTAGGCTTTTTTAACAAAGAGATATTTCTTGCTTCCAAGGAATTAGACACTGAAGTTTTCATAGCAGTTACATCCAAAATACAAGTCTGAATTATGGACAGTGAGTTTTTTACTTATTTAAGTCGTACGGATGCTTTACTTTTTCTTCCTGATGCTGAAATAATAGAATTTTAGCCGTGCATATCCAGCCTGTGGTGAAAATCTACAGAAACTTTAGGAAAATATGCGTCGCTAACAATGTGAGAAACATATACAAACGGCATACAGACATTTCAGTAGGTAATGCATGCAATGAAGGCAAAGCAGTCTGCAATACAATGGTGGCAAATTACACTCTGACAACTAAATGAAATAATATCAACCTGGGTTACAAATTAGACATAAAATTTTATAGATGTCTTTTTACAAGAAACAATTCAGAGTTTACGACAATGCCTTAAAATGCCAACATAAATTTAAACTAAAACGACGTAACTGCATATTATGGAGCTATTTCATATTAAGTCAAAGGAAAATACCAACAGCTGAAACAACGGGGGCTACTCAGCCAGTGGAGAAAGAGACATTAGGAATAACTGGAAATGGATAAAGCACTACATCTTATTATTTGAAATTATATCAATCAAACAATTACAATCAGGTTAATTTTTAGTTTGGTGTTTATGCTAGTTAATGAAACAGCATCAAACTATAAACTAAACATCAACGATAAACTTAACAACTAAAAGCTTGAACTGCTAGCTGATACGCAATTAAGAATTAGAGAAAGACAAGGAAAATCATTCTGTATTCACTCAATAATCTATACATATAAAAAGTCTGTGTGTTTTTCTCTAATAACTGAGTCACTACTATAGCTATCGCCACCGAAACTTTCCACAATTCTTTTCTGGGTTCTGGAAGAGATCAACGTTTACTTTATTCAAAAAACAAAGTAACTAAAATCAGAGATATTAATTAAAAACTCTGAAAAACGATAATTTTCGTAGAGTTTGTTAATAAAAAATTTCCAAATTTATGATGAAATAAAAATAGCATTGCCAAACATTAAATTAATTATTTCCGACTCCAAAAATCCGTAGGAAGCCATTTCCACTGCGTATGATTTTAATCAGCCGAGATATTAATTAAAAACTCCGAAAACATTAATTTTCGAATCGAGTTTTCCGAGTGGCAACAGTCTCGTGCGTTGGAGATAAAAATTTCGAAAAGTGTTGCTACTGCTCGCTTTCAAATCGTATAGTTTGTTAATAAAAAATTTGCAGGTTTTACAAAATCTATATAATAAGGAAGAATGTCTGTTTGTGTGCTTGTTTGTTTGTTCGCGTTATTGATTTCTGATCAGTTACAATCAACAATCAATTACAATCGACTAAAATTGAATATAGGTGAAATATTGGATGGAACTTAAGCTTTTACGACCATTTGGCTAAAAAAGGAAAATCATTAAAAACTGCATGCCATTGCTTCTGATACAAGGGGAGAGAATTAGTTTATTTTCCTGTCGACAATTTTTATGTTAGTTCCATATTGCATAAGACTGAAAAATTTGTGACTATGAGTACCATTTTTTGCATCGTTATTAGAGAAGGATTACAGCGGTATCGTTCTCTCTATTGTTAGATGCGTTATTCTCAATAATACTTAAACTCACCGGGTACTTCCGCTAGCACAGTAATAAATTTAGCAAAAGATTAAAAAAAGAAATATTTTGTTCTTAAAATTAGTTAATGTTGAGCATAACAAACAGTTTTTATCTGAAAACATATACCAGAAAAAAATATCAGTTTCAAATAATTCTAATTAAACTTAAAATATTGAATAATAGATAAAACTGTGAAGAAGAGAAAAGATTAAACTCGAAGAAAAGATAAAACTACGTTAATTTACTAAAAATGCATCATAAGTTTGATGGTTCGCCGCAGAATTACAGTTTTTATCGTAATTTCAAGTACCCATCTTAATCAGCTAAAAGATTTTACTCCTAACACGAGCACTTAAAATGAAAGGAAAATTAAGAAAATAGGAACAGAAAGAAAAGAAAAATTTCAATTTTACGGGATGTTAAAGAATATTAAAACATTTCAGCATTTTTCTTTTACAACAATCTTGGTTCAAACACCTCAAAACTCCTCCCTTTTAATGGCCTGGTCTGCAAGCAAACTAGATTCATAAACCGTACATAAGACGACAAACTGCAACATCAGAGTGGGAGCTCAGATTTCTAGCTTGTAACCCACGTGTTTATACGCCGGTTAAAGAACGCACTAGAAGCGCCTAATTACGCTGGTGAGATGACCAGTCACGAACTAGCGTTTTTATTTAAACGCTCTGCTTTCGGAGTGTATGCAGAGCAATTAAAACCCGTGCCCGTGCACCCTTTTAAAATAATAAGTTCTCGGACATGGAAGATATTAATCACAAAAGAGATTCGGAGACAGTAAACCTCGTAAAAAGAAGAAGTTGAAGTCTTGAAACTTTTATCATAATTTTCCTTCTGAAAGTATTTATTTCTAAATCTTATTCATTTAATCTGCGAAGTATTTCAGTGGAAATTTAGCTTTACAAATAAAAGGCTAGTAATATGAAAATCATGTATGGCTTAGTTTTTTATTGCAAAATTAGTGAGGATTATTATCTGAAGTAATTTTATGTAGAAAACACACGAAAATGTGAGAATAGAGATATTATTCCTAGTACAGAAACTTTCACATTCGTTTTTATTAATAAGAAAATTTTCAAAGCAATATTTTCATTAAGCAACACACTAAAGAGGGTGAAATTCCTCCATGAACTATATTTTTAGATCTGGTAATTCTTAGAAAATTAAACATTTAGCTTACTGTTATTTATGCAATTAAAGAAGTTACGCTGTATTCTATAAAATACTAGCGTTATTATTACCATCTTCAGTTACGAAGAACATTACTGTGTTTTTAAGCGGACACAATTAAAAAGGGTTAAGACTTGATATTTGATTTCCTACTTTCTTTAACAAAGCCAGCTTTTAGTTCTTCTAAGAGCCTTTTCCTCTAATGAACACGATTTTGAAACTTTCTGTTGTAAATGAAAAATTTTATAAAAGTCCAGAAGACAAAATTCAATTTTGTCTACTTCGCAAAGATAAGGAATAAACCTATATGCTTTAGATGGATCTATAAACATTGAAAATGAATATTTAACACAGTTTCCTCACTTATTGTGAAATGTGATGATTTTGCCTCCCGCTGAAAGGTGTACTAAACATGTTTCCTCCCGCCACTTTTGTAAAAATAATTTTACTTCATTGTAGAAAGTAAAGGAAGTGTTATAATTACGAAAAATTCCGGGTATCATATTTCAACGAAAATATCCATTCTGATCGCTATTGAATGCAATTTAACAATGCTTTTGCGTGATATCTGTACGTAAGGACAGAATAAAGGGATTTTCTCTTCAAACGAATTATAAAACTCATTTAAAATGGATTCAGAAGAGATTTTTTCGTGGCGTCTGTACGTACGTATGCATGTATGTATCCCGCATACTCAAAAAAGGATAGCCTCAGAACGTTGAAATTTCGTATATCGGACTGCTGTAACATATAGTTGTGCACCTCCCTTTTTGGTTTCAATCAGCCGCACCTATATAGCCTAATTTTTTACCACAGCAGTCATATTTGTTTACATTTGGAACTTATCCAAATAGTGAATTTAGTCTTTCTGTACCTTCAGTGTCTTTTTGCCGAGTGGGATCAAAAAGAAATAATCCAAGTATAATCCAAGTATATTTTAGCCATAAATGCTATTAAAATATTATTTATTTTAGCCTAATATTTTTATGTAGTAGATGTGTTGTGAATAAGAAAAACTTGGACAACACGGTCTTCATGCGAGAATGACATTTCTTCTTTAGTGTGATATAATATTATTTTTTGTGGTATTGCTGTGGAACTGAATTTCATGGTTTAAGTGCAAAGAACAAGATATTTAATAAATGAAGGTAACACACAAAGCGTTAAAAAAGCCTCTTTGGGCGTAATATAAAATCTGAAAACTTTCAGATTTTTTTCTTTTTATATTTTTCTATATTCTTCAATTTTTAGAAAAGACATTTTGAGGTTTTACGTATTTTTGCCTTGTCGCGAAGTGAGAACTGAATTAGTATTTCTAGCAAAATTCGTGGAAATAAGTTTAAATGAAATGCAACAAAAGATGAGTATAATTTAATATTCCTTACAAAGAAGTCATGTGGTGTACAGATCCAGATTTTTTTCAAAAGTATCATAAACTTAATTAATATAAACACTGAAATATGTAGAACTTTCTCCATTTGCTTTTCATGCAAGTGAAAGCAAATTCTTTATTCCAAAGACTAACAGATGATCTTTAGAGAAGTTAAATCATTATATTTCTCTCCAAACTTAAATCTTCAGAATAATTTTTGAAGAATCATACAGAAAAAAAATCGATTTTTCCTGATTATTCGAAGTATATTTCTTAAAATTTAATACCTTTTCGAGTATTTTGAACTTTGTTTTTTCTACGATAGGACAAATTTTCCCGTAAAAAATAACAGCTTTATTACAGGAAATATTTAATGCAACGCTTTTCCCAGAATCAAATATTTGATATGAATTTAACTTCTGAAATAATTTTTAAGCATTAATGCTGAAAGAAAGAAATAAATCTTTCCGAAAGTCGCAACCTTAAATCAAAGTTTAAATGAAATCTTCAAGAAGAACTGATTATAATTATGAAAACGGATTTCAAATGAAGATAAATTTCCAACGAACAGGGACTGACTCTTGTTCCAGTTTTCCAATAACGTCTGTTCCGAGGTGCCATTGGCCCAGACTTAATTTGTATGGATGACAAAGCATGGCCACATCTTGCTGTTGAGGAGCTAATGAAAAGTGAAGATATCACTCGAATGGATTGGCCAAAGTACTCCCCAGATTTAAATCCCATCGAACATGCGTGGAATGCTTTGGAGAGATGCACTGCAGCACGCTTACATCCTCCGGAGAACACCCAACAACTCAAACAGATGCTGATTGAGGAATGGGCACTCCTACTGCAAGAAATGTTGCACCAGCTGATTCTGAGTATGCGAGACGGTGCGAAGCAACCATTGCAGTGAGGGGAGGTCATGTCCCATATTAAGGAACATCTGCTTGTTGTTCTTCCTCTTGGATAGACAATCATGAGTCACGATACTATACGTTCAACAAAGCTTGTTTTTGTTTGATTCCATACCGTATGCATTGTATTCCTTTTTTAGCTCCGATGCTTTCGTCATCCTTTACGTACATAATACTCTCCTTCATTTCTGCATTTCATGTGTCTCAGTTGATTTCTCGTGGAGTTATGGCAAAAAACCCAGCTGTTGCTTAAGTTTTGCACACCAGTGTGTATAAACCCAGCCTGTACTTAGAGTAGCGGTCTAGTGTCGAGTTGGTCGTCGAGTGTATCGCGAGTTGATCACCAAGAGTGTGCATCGTTGAGACTATCGAGTGCATCGCTATTTGTAGCGTGGGGAGTCTCGAGAGTACGTTGAGTTCCGAAAGCGGCCGAACTGTAATCTAGTGCTTCGCCGTGAAGCTGTCTTCACCGTTATAGCCTGATAGCCTGAGTTGCTAATTGTTTTTGCGTGTTTGTGTAGTTTTCCGACTACTCCTGAGTAATACTGGCTAATAAATTGTGTTTTCATTCTTCATCAAGTGTTGTCGTTAATCACTCCAAATCCACGAAGACGTAAGAACGCAGCAATAGCAAAATAACAATTTTAAAATCTCTTTTTTTTTCATGACATGTGAATTTTATGTGAACAGCGCATACTTCATTGCTTACTTTAAAAAATAAGATCCCTAAAAATAATGGAACTGAATTTTAGTGGACATATTCTTTCTGCAGCTAAAAAAAAGAGAGGTGATCTGTCTACCCCATCTGAGTGGGGTCTTCCCTGATAGTAGTTGATTAACGTGACATACGCCAATACTGTGATTTTTTATGCAAGAATTATTTACATTCATTTCTTCTAAAATCAATCAAGTTGTTTTTCCTCCACTTCAGCTGGGTATTATAATACACATAGAATTTAGTCCAAAAAATCAAAAAGAAATATAATAATTATTTATTATGATATAATTATTATAATTAATTAAGCAACTATAATAATCATTTATTATCGTAGAATTGTCAAGAAATTTTTTCGGTGTGTATTAATGTATGTATATTTTAGGTCAAAGATAAAAATACATATAGTATTAATTATAAATGATAGTGTTACTATAATAATTATTTATTATCATAAAGTTATTATAAACAGTTATAACAATTAGCATATTAGAATTCATTGTAATGCAAATTATACAATAATGAAATAATTATAGTAAAAATTAATATACAATAATAGTTATTAATACTTTACCATAAAATTATATATATGTGTATTTTATGTGTCAGAAAATATGTATGTAATTGTTATATGTACGTGTCCTGTGTCATAAAAATAAATGATTATTATAGTTACGTAAGTATAAATGTATAAACATAAATGTATTGTTTATACGTATATGTTATGTGCCATAAAATTACGTATGCAAAATTCAGCATTGAATACACTCAATATTTTTTCCCAATATACGTATAAATAAATATAAATGCAGAAAATTAAACTCAATGTAATCAAACAGTTAATTACTAATCATGATCAGCATATTACTTTAGATTAATTAAAAGTAATTTTTTGTCTCCTTAAATCTATGCTCTCTGAAACCACTGAAAATAAACATGTAATAAATAAGAATAGAAAAAATGTCTAGTACTGTATGATTCATGTTCCAGCCGCTCAGTTTTGGTAGCAGATCGGTCCGATATAGCGCATGCGTGTTTGTGCTCATGGTACCGAGCAGTGCAATTAGGCTATCTTCCTTTTTAAATAGGTACTTTATTTGAAATAGATTTAAAATTTCGATACATCAGTACTTCGATATTTGAAAAGACCTGATGATATATAATCATCATAATACAGATCATATATATCAGTTGATCATAATATCAGTTGATATATAATCAACATAATTTTTATATGAATTGGGTAATATACTTAAAATTCGTACACTAATATTTCCATGCATTTTCCTTACACAATGCTCACTGCGACCTACAGGCTTAAGTGTAGATCGAAAGAAATAACAGTACCAGATTGCATAACCTCGTACTCAGAGTAGAAAGCTAAAGCATTCGTTAACTGCTGTGTTTGAGAATACCCAAAGAAGCAAAGCAAGTCAAACATATCAAACTCGGTGGAACAGACTTAATGAAATTTCTGTTTGCGGAAGACGAGGGTTGCGAAAGACAGACGGTCAAACAAAAATTTATGAAATGGAAGGTAATTAAGCGGTATAGGTCTGACATTTGACTGAGTAAGTAGGGTTGGTTAAACAATTTTGACGGCGAGAAAAGGGGCTGCAAAAAATAGCGTTTGTTTTTCTTGCGGAATGTTATTGTTTATAAAGAACATGACTCTTTTTTTTCCCTTCCTCTCCGTCCCGTTAGGTGGATTAATTAAATCAATCACTCTATTTAACATCCTTGAAGAGGTTTAAGAAGCTAATTACAATGAAGAAGATGAAAATTGAGCTAAAAGCAAATAAAGAAAAACTAGTGGAACAAATTAACTGTGATTTGTGACTTTACAGCAGTTAGTGGTTTTCTACGAGGCAGTGTTTTTATTTTTTCTGATGTTTTAGTTCATTCCACATTATTATTTCATTTGTGTTGTTATTGGAGTTATTAAGGATTTTCGTTATTTTGCAGTCCCATTATGGTATCATATTTATTTTGTGAGGGATTATTAATTCGCTTAACAATTTTATTGAGAGATATAAAGCTTGTACATATATAAATAGAATGCCCTGCGTAACGATATGAATAGTAATTATGTCAGCTTGATTAAATTCATTAGCAACTACTATAATTAACTTAGTCACATTATTTTAACAAAAAATAAATGTATTTTTTTTTTCTTTCTTAATGAATTGCTCCAGTTCTGAATATTACTAGATTTTGGGCATAGAATTTCAACTCAACTCATCTTATTTTTAGTGACATTCAATTTAAATAAGCAGCAAAACCTTAAGGAAGTTACTGCTATTCTTTAATGGTATTAAGGAAAATTAAGCATAAAATATTTAATTAATTAGCTTGAATTCTTTAAAAAGAATTTAAATGCTATTAGATATGTAAGACTTACGTTTCAAAATTTACATTTAAAAAGCAATACATTTTGTAAGGTTTTAGTTTAAACTGGCAAAGTTTTATTTTAATTTGCCTTTTTCTATCTGTTCTTATTTCAACTTCCCGTTAGAATAAGCGCGCGTTTCAGCTTTATGCTAATTTGAAGTGGAGCCAAGCTGTTATTTAAACGGTAGGTAGGAACCTCTCAGTGAGAGAGAACTTTTAGTCTCAGACCACTGTTATTCTGTTGACGTTCGCCTGACCAGCTAGTATTTAAATTCTAAGCCGTAGCGCTGTTACGCTATTACTTATTGAAGTAATTCTAAGTGCGTTAGTATTAGTTAAATCTTGCTACGCACCATCTAATTTAGAGGCCAACCTCGCGTTCATAGCTCTGTGAGCAACGACGACTTAATTTCTATTTAATTTTAGTTTAAATCAATTGATAGTTCAGTTAAGACCCAAGTGAGGTCATTATTTTCTGTATCCCTCCCGAGTTGGGAAGTGGCTGTATATAATTGTGGTTTAATAAAAGAGGATTTTAAATCATTCTGAAGCGCAGTTCTTCTACCACTTAACCACAGTTTTCTACCACAGAACATAGCTGCATTCAGCTCCCTGTTCAAGATCAGTACTTAAAGTTTTATCGAAGATGTTCGCCAAGAATATGCACCGAACACTCAGTCCTGACAAATTTTGCTGAGAAATGTAATAAAATTACTACTAATAATAAAACAGCTTTTTAATAAACCTGTTACATATGCTAACGGTTAGATTTTACATCTACCATCTTCATAGGCGTACTGATCTTTAATTTACATCACAGAACAAGTACTTCCAATCAATCTGGTACAAATGAAATCTTGTGAATCAGAAATGTTATATACGTAATTTAGTTGTTTTCGTAAGTCAAATAGTTAACTTTATAATGCACATATTCCATGCAGAACATGTTTTGTTCGGTTTATTTGATTATGACAAAGTAGGCTAGGGATATCTGCTAAACGGGAGATACGCTTTGGTAGATTACTTTCTTAAAGAAGCTAGCTAATATCCACATTACACAATAGGAAAACCATGAAAACGCCTACGCAGCCATCCCGCTCACCTCTAATCGAACCCAGGTCGGACTGCCAGTGTTCAACGCCTTTACCGCGTTTTCTCAAACTTACAGCTTGATTTATAAACGTTTGGAAAACTGGTATGCAATTTTGATGCTTATAATATTAAAATATAAACAGATATTTTGCTTCTTAATTTGCTATATAAAATATCCAAAAACAAGCCCGAAATGTTCCATTAATTTAGCACTATTTTTTAACATCATTGTCATGTACGTACACGGCGGAAAATAAAATGGGACAGTTCAATATCTCCCGTTCTACTGGGCTATTGACAAAATTCAAATTGCGTTTTCCATGTCTCGAAAGCAGGACTTAGGATAAGTATTAGATTTATATGTAGCATTGTTCTAATATTGGTATTTTAACACAAAATCAGACTTTTTCTGAAATGACATGCCAATTGTTTTCCATATTTCGATTCTACGACTTAAATTATGCCGAACTGCCAAGTTTTGTAAAAATCCAAGAGTAGTTTTTATAAAATTAGTTCTCAAAATTTTAGCTCCTCAATGTTAATTCAATTTGGCATGTATTTATTAATATCTCTTTTTTTATGAAACTTATTTGATTCGTTCCTACAAAGTTCGAAGTTTAGGTTCATTCTAAATAAAATTCACCCATTTTTTTATGATTTATTTTTTTAATTTGTATTTTAAACAATTTTTTTTAAATTTTTCGAAAAATACACTGAATTATAACCAATAAAATTTTTGCAATCATCTTAAAGTAGATGTATTTCGAAGTATACATGCAAAATATTAGAGCTTTTTATTCAAAATTTCCCAAGATGTACGTGAATTTATATATTGGCGTGTTTTGAAATTTGGCATATTTTTTGAAAGCGATAATAACGAAAATGTGGTTTACGCAGTTTGTTAAAATTATTTGAAAGTAAGAACGATGTGATTTTTTTTCCGCTCATCCGCAATGTAAAAAAAGTAGGAACGATGTGACTTTTTTTCCGTCCTGCACAATGGAAGGGAAGGGCAAATAGGTTGTCATATATTAAGAAGTTCGCCAAGTGAATTATTCTTGGCTCAAATTGAAAAAAATGCGCCAAGTTAAGTTTTTGAATTTCTCCGTAAATTTCGCACGAAGTTTTAGAAAATTTAATGTTTAGGCATAATTTGACTCGTAGAATCGAAATATGGAAAAAAATGGTATGTTGCTTCAGAAAAAGTCCCATTTTGTCTCAAAATACCTATATTAGAACAAAATTACATAAAAATCTAATATATATCCTAAGTTGTGCTTTCGAGACATGAAAAATGCAATTTGAGTTTCATCAATCGGCCCAGTAGAACGGGAGATATAGAACTGTCCCAATTTTTTTTTAGTCCAAAGGGGCTTTATCCCTGAAGGACTATTGTTTTCGTTTTGCGATTTTGCGTTGAATCACTCTGAATGTCCGTTTTACTTTTCAAATTCTTGCCACCAATATTACCGCCTTGTATTATATTTGAAGAAATTAAATAATGAAGAATCTGCGTAAATGCATGTATGTTTCTCGCATTGTTATAAAACAACGGTACCTAGAGCCCTCCAATTTTGAACGGCGTAATCCTACAGCGAATATAGGCGTCTTCAAGCACAAATTTAAAATTTGGAATTTGTTTTATTATCGATTTTACATTTTGTAAACTTTAACAAACTTTTGATTAACAAACTCAAGGATTTCAAAGCGAGCAATGGCAACGTTCTACAGAAAAAACAATTTTATCTCCAGCGCGTGAGACTGTGTATCGGAAATTCTAAAGGTATGCTCAATTTAAAATTATTTTGCGATATTGCTCTTGAACTGAACTTTATGGTTTAAGTGCGAAGAACGTGATATTTAATAAATAAAGGAAACACAGAAAATGTTAAAAAAAAAGCCCCTTTGGACGTAATTTAAAATCTTAAACTTTTCAGATTTTTTTATTCGCAGTGTACGTATTTAACATCATTATTTTTGAAAATTCCAGCACCATGAGCAAAGATTAGAACAGAAACAATTTAATGCCGTGTATTGGTTAACTATAAAATAAATAAGCAATTAAAATTTCAAGCTAATACAACTGTACTGTTGATGTATTGTTCATTTATATACGTCATGATATCAATTATATAGGCTTTGTTATGCTTTTAGGTTATTGTCTGTCTAGCTTCTTCTATTCGAGTCCACAGTTCATTGATACTGATGATCTGAAAGGAGTGATGGGTAGTCGCTAAGAGATTGTACTCCATGTATGTTCAATGACAAATTATGTCTGGCGAATGTGCAGATCCGCGAAGAAAAGATATCTGTTATGCCCAGAAGAAGATCTAGACATTCGAGAAATATGCAGTTGAGCATTTTCTTAATGCAATACAGCTCAAAGAGGAATATCATGTCAAATGATAGATAGTTGCTTTTGGAAGTAAGTGCAACTAGGTCATACTGGAAGTATGGCGAGTGGCTGAGCGACGAAGTCGCTGAACATTGGTAGTTCTGACCGAGGTTCGAACGGGCTGGCTGCATGGGCGTTTTCGTGGTTTTCCCCATGTGTAACGTGTATACGAGCCAGTTTCCCTTTGAAAGTCCTCCACGAAAGCATCCCCTCCACTTAGGCAGATAGACCTCAAGGCCATGCAAATAAACTTACCTCTACTTCTTTTTTTCTGAGAATCTATTCCAGAGATTTTCAAGTTACGTAAGTAAGAAATACAATCCATAGAATTTTTAGGAGGAAATATTAGGTATTTCTTTCTTTTACATGTAAGAAAGAAAGATTTACTTTATATCTCACTGATGGGAATATTATAATGGGGTTTGGTTTGGTTTATTTACTTACGGCAAGCTGCCTAGACGGTATAGCGGTTAGGGGAGCTTACTGTGGTACCGAAGGGCCCGGGTACGAATCCCGGGGAATCCCGGAGAACTGAGGAGAAATCCAGTTGTATTAGGCTGTAACTGTCCTGTCCTTTATAGAAAACAACGGTTGCCGCCTGTAAGGTACCTCTATAATAAAATGACCACCACATCTGGCCTTAGGAGTGGCCAATGCTAAATAGGCAAAAGCCAGCGATTGGATTAAAAAAAAAATACTTACTGCAAAACACTCGAGGATTACCTGCCTAATAAGAGAGATGCCTTCGATGAGGAATTTGTAAGAAAACCTGCCTCGTATGTACGTTACACATGAGAAAAAGCACGAAAACTTTCATGCAACCCGTTCGTTCGCCAGGACTCGAACTTCAGATAGAACTACCAGCGTTCAGCGACTTTCGGCTGCTGCCGGGCAGGATTATAATAATGATATTTGGAAATACATGTATTACAAAGTGGCAGTTCTTTATCAAATATTTTAATTATAGAGTTGTAATGTTTCTAAATACTTTAAGTATGCTTAACTTCGTAGAAACCTAGTTGAACTATGTAGCGACTTATGGCCGAGTCCAAGTGTGTAAACGGCGAAGTGCAGAGAAGGATTAAACTCACTCTTTATCATCTCAAAAATACAGTTGGCCTACTCTTCGGGCTTACAGAAAGCCTCTACTTGGGCTTCAGATTAAGGTAAGAAAATAAGAGACTAATCTAATGCTAAACCAAACTGAACTTACCGATGCTGTTTAAATTATCTAACGTAGTTAGCCCTTAATTAAACTAACCGACGTATATCAGCAGGCACATGCAATACGGCCAAGCAAAGTTAGCTTTAAGCAACAAAGCAGCCTGACGGCAAGCATGCGTCACTAAGGACTCTTAAGCTCTTCTCCCAAAGTAAGCGAAACTTCCTTTAAATACTATTTCCACCTCATTTACATGTAACGCGGTACTAAAAACTAATTCTGATAGGGAACTGTAAGTGGGAAACAAGAATTTAAAGGAAAGAGTTTAAAAATTAAAAATAACTATAAGAAAATTAAAATAATCATTACAGAGTCATTAGCTTATTTCAAAGCAGGAGACTTGAAAAATGTGCAATGCCCTCGCTGAGACTCGAATCCTGGATCTCTCGACAATAGGCGTCGAGTATGCTTCCAATTACACGACGAAGGCATGCGGAAAGGCGGGAGAAAATACCTTATATAATAACACAGCATTGGGAATTATAACGGGAGGAAAAGTGTACTCTAGTTATTTTGCTCAATGCATTTTCCTGTTTATCCACACATTCACATTTAAATATCAAGATAAGTGTACAGAAAGAAAATAGAGTGTACAGACTGATACAATAAAGAAGACCAGAGATGAATTCTGCTGCCGTGAGTACATGAAAGATTGATGTTATTTAGGCAATAAATTGTACAAATACCATTGTATTTAACAACAACGTGCTGAGAAACTATCTCTAGGAAATGACGTATTGAAACTTTAAGGGATTCCTGAGTTATTTACACTCACATCAATGCAGTAAATGCATGAAAGTAAGAACACTCATTCTTTCATCGACATTTCTGATGAATTCTTTCTCAATAAACGACAAAGCTTTTATTCAAAAGTTTTCTTTTTAAAATCCTGTATATGAAGAGATCCACCGACTTCCGAACAATGCTCATGCTGGCAATCAAAGTCAGTTCACGATGACCCAAGGGCAGATAAGTAAAGACACATCATGCCGGGAACGTCAAGAAGATTAGAAGTAACGGTCCAGTCGTTGAACTCCAGGTAGTTCCTGTTAGTTCAGGTGGTTGTACCATATGAAATAATTGATGCGCGGGCGAAGAAATGAGTGCACAAAAATGTAGCCACCCTCGCCAAATGACCCTGCCGTCCATGAGTGATAACAAGGTCATTCTCGTGACCTTCTTACCTTCCGCCATCCGCAGGGTTGCCACGCCGACCGTCCAGACCAACGACTTCACATATCTCCTTGGTCCAGACAGGTCGCCAAGGTGCAAATGGAATGTCCGCTCTGCAATGGAAAACAAGTATGATTCACAGTCGTAATGCATGGTTTTGGGAAATAAAATGAAACTGTTTAACTAATACGTATGCCATCTTGCTTTTGTGGAAGTCTAAGCAGATAAGCACATATACGCACATGCGTACATAGTAATATCTGTATACACACATACACACATCTGTAACCTCTGAAGTCACCAAGTTACTGTATGTGTTCTTACTGAATGGGCTACTTATCAGAATTAATAGTCATTAGGATTTCTTGACATCAGAAAGATTTTAGCGGAATCCTTTCGAACTTTCTGAGTTGTTCCGCTGCGTTTTGTTACGACCGCTTACCATTTAAAATCTACGAGTCCTGACGAATGTCATTACAGAAGATTTTAACTTATCTTGGTTTGGAAATACTAGTTCCTAGAGTGTAAGTATTTGACATAATACATAAGAAAATTAACTCATCTTTAAAGCTGCAATAACTAAGAGATTTAGAAGCGATTACAGGCACTTTTTAACTTTCTTAATTTTTTTATTAAGATGTGTAATGAAATTTAGTTTAAACATGTTTAGTTTATACATCGTAATGATAAATAAGAACATTAACAGTATTATTTTAATTCATAAATTATATTTTTAACGTCCTTTAAAGAAAACTCGATAGAGAAATAAAGATTTTTCTTAAATAAATTTTTTATTTTTGAACTGTTAACCCTTTTGTTGCTTGAAACCGAGCCAAGATATTCTTACTCTTAGCTAGATGCATTACAAGGACAGATGAAAGAAATTCCTTTAACGCCTTGTAACAGATCATCCTTTATTTCACTTAATAAAGTTACAGTTATTTAAAATGAACCTAATAATTCAAAAATTCTCACCCCTTTCTTTAAATTAAGAATATTTTTTTACTAATTTTCATTGTTGAAGTTTTTTTCTTTTCTTAAGGAGATCTTGTTTTTAGTCCATTGCATCCACTAAATGAAACATGTGATTCGTAAATTGATCCCCTGCCTTTGTTAGAGCTTTAGTCACAAAGAGATTCAATATAATTGACCAAAAGTGCGCAAAAATACATTAAAATGATATTAAAATAAAAAAAAGCTATGGATTTCGTCAAATTAATTCACTAGAATAATGAAAAAATATAAAAGTAAAATTTATTGAATATTTTTTTTTTAAATTTCGGTGAAAAGTAAATGTCATTTTAAACAAATAGAAATCAAGTATAGAGTATTACCTAGTTCTTAATTATGTTACAATTAATGCATAATTACGCATCAAATGTTTATCATCTCATTCATCGATTTTTCACATATGTGAATTTGTTAAAAAGTCACCAGCTAAGACATTACTGTACAAAAAGCTCGCATATTTTGCAATATTGAATCAATCTTGAAATATTGCAACAGAGGAAATCCCTTATTTATGAGACGCAAGAATAAGTAGTAGCGCGTATTGTGACCACTGCAGCAAAAATCCAGGAAGCTCCCGTAATCTTCGAGCATGTCCCGTCAGTCTTTCCTTCGTCGATGTACTCTATGTGATAATGTCCGCGGTCGACACTTTGAACAATTGTTGTAAATTTTTTTGTTTTCTCTGAACATCACGAGCTGTGTTGTACCTATTCTGTGCAATAAATTTTCTGAAGTGTTTCTTTCTTGTCTCAGTTGTCCATCTCCAGACACATTTTCCCGATTTTCACGCTTTAAACGTCATTTGCGACCCCACATTCCATTGCATTTTTTGTTCGTCTTGATGAATACTATCATCCCTCTAAGTTTGTTGAAGCATTTTAGATACACTCTGTGTAATGAGCACTCTTTTAAAAGTTCATAAGACTTTTTTCCTCTCCGGGGTAACCATAAAATACTCTACGCAAATGTCGGATGTATAATTACAGAGGACATTATACTTTTTTTCATGTTTATGAGCTAATCAATGGTATTTAAACTGAGGTCTGAGTACCTTTTCAATATTACCGAACATTTTTAATGAAAATCGAAAATTTTGTTTATTGTATATATTGACGAATTTTTAAATTACTTGTTCTCAAAACTTTCGATAATTACTAAGAAATTTTTTTAAACCACGTGACTCTTTTTAAATACTTAAACTGTGTTGCAGAAATGGTCGATTCGATACTTTGCACATACGAACTGTGCTCGAATAATCATATTACAGTATATCTGTTTTGCAAATTTTTTTAAAGTTCTAAACAAAAATAAACTATGATATTTTCCCAATTGCCTCAATCAAAATGGAGGCACTAATGATTCGACAATCCTTTACATAAAGAAAAACAGGCACGACGTCTTTAGATAATAAGCTATACAAAATGCTTTAATACGTACATAATAAATGTAGAAAAATTCAGTACGTAGATGAGTGTTGAAACACACATAAAAGATCCATAATGAAGAACAAATTCAACCTGTTTTTAATTTAACCTTAAATTTAAAACCTGTCGAGAGGCCTTTTGTCTTACCGTATATTTTGAGTGCCCTCCTGCCGCCCAGACACATTACATTTATCAACATCAGCCCTTTCTCTGAGAGTCACGCCCGGGCCTTTCGATATGGCAGTCAGTGTCATTAACCACTTTCCCATCTGAGTGGCTATTACCGTTATGTAAAATTCGTATGATATGGATTAATCTAGAAATTACGGAGTCGATAAAAATTTATTAATCAAGTGTTTTTTGAACAGAGAGAGAGAGAGAATACTTAAGTTAAGATGAAAAATTAAGGGGCTATTGCTAATTTGAGTTAAAATTTTGATTTACGTATCTTTTATTTTACACATACGCACACAGCTTTACCGCAAGTATTTGGCTTCTTAAATTACTTATAAATACGTAGCATTTTTATTATCTCTCTCTATACATATATATGTACAAGAGGTTTATTTATTCAGAATAGCTTGACATATACTGTTTTATTTTTTAAAATGCAACCCTATGATCAGATTGTGGCTTTCTTCATGCATAATGGGATTAAAAACCCTTTTCCTTTTCAAAACCTCTACGCAGTCTTGCATGCTTTAACATAATAGATTAAACAAGCTAACACTCTGGTCAGATAAATCAGATTGGCCACAAACATACTATTTTAATGCAAGTATTTCATGCTCTCTGGAATACATTTAAAGAATACCCCCAGAGCAAAATGGTTTAATGTGGACGATATCAGAGTCATGACTTCAACTATCCGGTTACTAGTTTCATTCTGGCGTGATCTGGTGAATTGTTGGCCGATAAGAAAAATTTTTAAATACGCACTTTTTAACATCAAACAAGATGCATTGCTAAATAATCTAATTGCTAATCTAATTGCTAAAAAATCTTAACTAAACGCTTTTCTTAATTTGATCTAACCTAACTTCATTTCTTTCGATGTGCCAATGTTTAGCTATAGGATTTCTCTCAAACTAACTAAGAACTTGGAAAACAACACTTGTAATTGATAACGGTATTTAAAATCATCTAATTCTTATTCATTCTAACTTCGATTTCATTTTTCACATGCTGGAATCCACTTTCAAATGAGGTTGAACGCTTTGGAATGAGTTCAAATGAAAATGCTACTTAGCAGAAATATATGCAGTAAGAAAATAATTGCATCATATGGTTATTACTATTATTTTCATTAACCAGTTATTTTATGTTTTGGATCTTTACTGTCACTTCTCGTTTCCATTTCGAGAGTTCAGTTCAGAGCGCGTTCTACCTCTCGAGGCCACGTTACTCAAATAAGATTGTATTATTGCAGTTTTGCATTGTAGTTACCGCTATTTAAATTGTTACGCCGGTAAGAAGTTTAAAGCCAACTTGACGTTAAGAACCAACTTGACTTTAATTTGAAATGTGCAGTCTTGGACTACTAACTAATTTCATTTGAAAACTGAATTTACTGTTTCTCTAGATTACATCACCACAAGTGGTTGGCTGATGACATAATGTAATTTGCTCAACGTCTGTTAGGAGTCTGACGCTAGTTTACGCTATCAAAGCAAGTCAAACTTCATAGCATACAATCTCTGTATTCCTAATATTAATTTGCACGTTTTGCTGTAGATGAAAAAAAAAATAACATAAGTGGCGTATTTTGGGGGAAGGATGGGAGACCTGCTAAAAGAAAAAGTTAACTATTTTGAACAACTCGGGCAGACAACAATGAATGGGAAATTTTCTCAAGACTTATTTATTACAATCAACACAGAGGTTAAAGAAATTCCGACGGAAAAAGAAATCGGTCAACCAATGAATAGATTCTACTTTTCTTCTCAGTGGCTTCTGAAGAGTCCTAAACAGGATATCGTTTCTCCCAAATTGCGAAAACTCTTTTCTTTCAGACATTTCATTTTTCTTCTATCTTCTTTATTTCGTTTCTTATTCCTTGTTTTTCTCTATATCTGTCACTGGAAATCTTTTCTTGGAAAGAACATTCAAAATATACCCAGAAATGTTTTACTTATTTACACAACAAACACTTCGTTTCATACGCTTATAAATGCTTTTCTTTTTTAAACAAAATATTTTTAGGTTGAGTTAACCTTACTGGAGAAGTATTCCGAAACGTTCTCACGAGCTTCATTTTATAAAATTTTACTCGATGAACATTTTACTCAAATTTCCCTTTTGTGGAAAATGTAAGGTCTGACTAAACCACGACAAACAGAAACGCTTATACACATGAAGTAAATATTTCTGAAAAAATCTTGCAATCATTTTATAGTCCTCCAGAGTTATTTTTTCCCACGTCGTATTTTAGAAAGTACTGTAAGTTAACGCCATACAACCCCTCAAAAGAATTTAGAATTACATTTATAATACTCTTTAAAATGAAACATGCTTTATATCCGAATGGATTACACTTGATTATGCAAAAGCTTAGTAAAAATTACTTCCGTAAGGGAAAGAATGCCTTCATGGAAGGTTTTCTGAGGGAAACTGGCTTATATTTACATTAACATGCGGAAAGCAGGAAAATCTCTCATGCAGTCAGCTTGTTTGCCAGAAATAGAAATTGGATCAGCGGTCTGATATAATAAAGCCCAGGGCGAGTGATAGCTAGGCCACTGGTAAGCTTTATTAGGTTTGAATCATTATGTTTGAATTTATTATATTTACCTTTTAAAATGTGTTGACATTTAGAATGCTCGTTTAACTAAGGCTGCGCGAATATGGTCCCAAATTACATTTATAACTTCAAATGTAAGTCCACTGTCTAAGTTTTATTTGATCATCATAAGTGCAGCAGTAATTGGATGCCATCAGTTCGAAAGATGCTCATAAACACACTGTAGATAGTCATATGTCCACCATGATATAAAACCTAGTACATACCGGAGTTTCAAGAGGTGATTATAGGGCTTGGCTTTATTGACTAGTTAATTAATTTCGTAGGGTTTCGCTTGATTTGGTAGAGCTAGTTAGTCTAAAAAACCTAGCAGACGTGAAGCGAATTATCTGTACGTCTGAAACAATTACAAAGTTGTGAGAAGATTCCTTTTAATTGAAACAGAATTTAGAACACAAAGGCACTAACTTGTGCTATAATGTAAACTGCAACTAAATAGAAGAATCAATTCAAATCAAACTTTGAACAATATTCAAGGATTACATTATTAAATATTACTAGAAGGTGGCTCACTACTCAACTAGAGCCTCAGAATCCAAATGTCGGCAGCAATAGAAAGCACAATCGAATAATTATAACTGTCAGTGCTGGCAAGAAACTAACAACTGTAGAGCGCACGCGATAGCAGAAACACGCTCTGTCTTAAAATCCAGAAACGTCAGTTTAAATACTGGCTACTCATTTGCATTCTGGCGAGGAATACGGAAAGGAGAAGTTATAGTAAAGACTGAGATTATAACTAACTAGTTAATTCACGTAAAATTCCTTGAAACTTAATTTTCTTTGCGAAATGGATTTTTACTTTTTATGACTTCACAGAAAAACATGATTTATATTTGAAAAAAAAATCCTTCAGTTAGCATTGTTAAAATAGAAAATACGTAATAATTACAGCAAACTGTGAAAAAGTCCTATAAAAACATTTATTTTTAATATATGAACACCTTTTAAGAAATAATGCGTTACTTTAAAAACAATTTCATGAAGAATTCAACGCAGGTTTTAAACGTTAGATTATTTTAAAAATGAATATCTCTCGAGAAAAAGCTTTGATGACTACAAACAGTAGTGTAAAGCTAAATCTTATTTACTTTTAAAATAAATTCCCATCTTTTCTATTGGTCTTTGCAATAAATCATGAATTACTACTGCACCATTAAGAAAGGAAAATTTATTATTTATAACGAATGGAGAGACTCCGGGAACGAAATGGGGAAGGAGATTCTCGTGCTTTTGTGAACAACATATTGTATGAAATAGATGGAAAATGCTTTTATCTAATTCACTCACTTGAAAGGATTATATGCAGGTGTTTTTATTACGTACTTGAGACGTCAATGGGCTATAAGCCGTCTCAATTCAAATTGTTTATTTTCCTTAAAAGCTCATTTTACGCCATAGTTTACAGTTAGGTTTATCTAAATCAACTGTGTATGACGTCACACGTTAGCGATTAAGGTTCCCACTCACAACTCCCTAACGGAATGAGTTTTTAGAAACGCGTTGAATGCAAATGAGGAAGAGATAGTATTAAAGGAAGTTCAACTGACTTCGTGAGAGAGTTAGGAATCCTGAATAGCGCGCGTCTGCCTTTGGGCTATCTCTCTGTAAGCTGTTGTTACGCTTGGGCTTATTATTACGTACCTTTTGATAGTTCGCCAGCTAGTTTAAGATTACGAGCCAACTACATTAGAATTGTATTAGCTTCGGCTAAATCTCTTAGTTAGATATAGTTAGTTCTTAGTTTTTACTTTTTAAGCCTAAGTGGAGGCTTTCCTGTAAGCCCAAAGAAAGGGGCCGACCGTAAATCTTATTTTGAATGAATAAAGGGGAATTAAACCTTCTTGAGTTTACGTTTTCTGTTCTTTGAACTAAGCAATAATTCCGCTTAACAGTCCCCTAGGTTCCTTGACACTTCATCTAACAATAAAAGGGAGGAACTCTATAGTATGAATCGCGATTTTCACACCTCAGTCGAATGTGGAGCTCTGAAAATTCGCGTTCGAGATATACATTCGAGATATACGAAATACACATTCGAGAAGTTCTCTTAAAATCAGTATTTTTGTGGCTTAATGAGGAACAAGATTTTTTAACCTTTTTCCTTTATTAAAGCTAATATTGACTTCAATGCGTGATCAAGCATGTTACAGATCTTTTGCTCTTTTAAACCGAGCAAATGGAAATGGAAGATTGCCGTTTGCGGATTTGCAGAAATTTTCAGTATTATAGAGCATCCCCCCGCTTTGTAAATTACGTGCGATTACGAACTGAGTTGTCTACTTTCAGGACAAGGATTAGTAGAAATTAATCTATCTCATGTTCGCAAGAACTCATCTTTTCCTAGATTTCTTTCTCTACGGCACTATCAGAGATGAAGTTTCACAATGAAAAAAATTTTTATGTTGATCCCCTAAATGGAAAAAAAATCATACAAATAGTTCATACAGGTAATCATACACGTATTACATTAAATGTTCTTGTCAGAGTGTGGAACGAAATAGAATATTATGATAGCTGTCGAACTCTTAATAAAGCGCATATTGAAACTTATTTTATTCGGGATTCTTGAATGACTAGATTAAGTTAAATGCATTTCAATCCATTTCACTTAACATAAGTTTTCTGAAGACTTAATACTATCTTCTCATTCATTCTCAGAAATCTTGCATAAACAGAACAAATTGACAAAAAAAAAAAAAAAAAAAAAAAAAAAAATCTGAAAGTTTTCAGATTTTATATTACGCCCAAAGCAGAGTTTTTTAACGTTTTGTAGGTTACATTTATGTGTTAAATATCATGCTCTTCGCACTTAAATCATAAAATTCAATTCAACAGCAATATCGTAGAATATTCAAAAAGAGCATATCTTAAGTAGAATTTCCGATACACAGATTCGCTCGCTGCAGATTTTTTTTTCCCGCACACTGTTGCAATTGCTCGCTTGGAAATCTTTGAGTTTGGTATTCAAAAATTCGTTAAAGTTTCACAAAATATGAAATAGATAATAAAAGAAATTCCAAATATGGGCTTCCATATGCCCATATTTGAGTGGAGTACTACGTTATTCAAAATTGGATGTCTCTAGGTAGCGTTGTTTTTTCACAATGCTAGAAACATACATACATTCATGCAGATTCTTTCTTAGTTAATTTCTTTTAAATATAATGCAGGGCTCCAGTATTTGCTAGCAACAATTTGAGAAGTGAATTGCCATTTTATAATGCAAGACGCAAAATGCCAAAATGAAATTAATAGCGCTTTTGGGTAAATTCTGGCTGTAAATGCTTGAACGTTTTTACGATTTTCACAGGAGAGTCTCTTAATAGGTTTAAATTTATTTTAAAAAAGATAATAGAGGAAAAAAGTAAAAGATAAGAAAGATAATTTTAAGAAGTTTAGGATTAACCTATCTAAAATTCTTGCAGCATGAAGGTTACATTTGTCTCTGAAAACTAATGAATTTTAGAACTCGGAAATTGCATTTGACTCTGGGAACTTTTGTTTTATTAATAATAATTTACAAATCCTCCTGCATTCTAGTAACTTATTTCTGTTCATTTCTTTCATTCTGAAGTGTTTAACCTAATTTTTTGTGCGTTTCAAGAAGTTTACTTGGCATACAATCTCGTATTAATGTTCCAGAAAAGAAAAACTACGAATACTCAAAGGCACCAGGTGCATTTCCAGGATCTGAATCCAATCGATTTACTAGTGTTCAGTAATAATATTACTTGGCCTTAAGTAAAATTTATCTGATAAAGACTGGATTGTAAATAAAGATATTGAAATAGGGATTGAATTATGAGAAATAAAACATAAAACTAACATTATGAGGAATAACTGTGATATAGCGAAAAATAAATAAAAACAGCCAATGCAATTAACTAAAAGATAGCGGTATACCGGGAATCTAAAACAAGGTTTCTGGGAAAAAAACAAAAAGTATTAAAAGTAGTCTCTGAAAAAGTGGTTTCAATTAAAAATCAGCAAACATCTGATAATTTCTGATGTACATTTTGCTTTATGGTCTTTAAAAATGCTTTGAATAATGTTTTTTTCTCTTAAAATGTATTTTTAATCAAGAGCTGCTTAATGCGATGTCAGCTTTCTGGTTTCTTCTGATATTTGATTTTTTGGAATTTTTTTACTTCAATATTAGCTTTCGGTGAGCTAAGCGTTTTTTACATGGAATAAAATTTATTTTTAGCAAGATTCAGTTACGCTTTAGCGTTGGTAAAAGTTTCTCTTTAATACAGACTAGTAGCTATTATTTGTAGAAAACATTTGTAGTAAAATATGTGTGTGTCGTTAGAATCCCTTAAGATAAGCGTCAAGCGTAATTAATATGCGCGGTATGAGTTTATTTAATTAAAGTGGCGCTAGAAAACTCATATTTATTTATACTCTTAAAATGGTAATTATATGTTAATTAGTTACGAGATATTAAACTCAGTGTAAGTCTCAATAACATCTAAGGATAATATTCCATAATACCTAACCCTCGAGGGGTTTGTGATAGAGAAAGAAGTGAGTGAAAATCTCGTTTCCGCGGTCAAAACTGCATTGGAGCCTAGAGATAGAGTAGTTACGAGCTTCGTCTATATTAAATATTCCAGTCAAATCCAATTTTATCTTATCTAGAAATATCAAAATGTAGCAAACCTGGAAATATTCTAAATGATTTTCTTAAGCTGTTTACCAAATATCTTATAGACAAAATTTTTATTTGTTATGCAATGATAAAGCATCATAAAATACTTCGTAGTTCATAAACACAGAACTCATTGCCGGGTGTTTTACTTCTAATACTTCGAACCGAAATTAATTTGTATTGATGCATCACCGTATGAAATTTCGCAACGAATTATTTCAAGTGGCTATAAAACTTCATTAAAGTGTACAAGAAAATTGGAATACTTACTGCAAACTGTCTGTCTCTGGTGTATTAGTAAGAGTTTAGATTAAATAATTCTTAATAAATATATAACAAAGAAAAATATATTATAGTAATAATAACCAGAACATAACTTGTACAAACATTAGGGTTTTTTTATGCTGGAGAAGTGAATGACTAATGTTCTCGCCGGGACTCGAGCCTCTCAAATACGCGCCGAGTGTGCTGGCTATTACGCCAAGAAGGCATGCTGGAAGGAAAGAGAAAATACCTTATAAGTTCCCACTATGGTACTTGCAATGTTATCATTATCATCCCTTCAGTGCTCCTATCCAGAATCTATTCAGGGTAATGCCGAGAACCCTGCTAACTGAGTTGCCATATGTCCTGGAGATTTTAATGTATGAAAGCTCTGGTAAATCCTGTATAGCTTCAGCGTAGAAAGCGAAAACTGCAGCAACAGAATAAGGCGGGAGAAATATTATATACACTTCCCAATTTTTTAAAGATTAGAATTATGGATTAGGGGATCCAGTCGCCAAATCCTGGTGGTGGAGAACAATCATCTATCACCTTTCTTAGTTCGGGCGCCACTGTAGAGACATTAAGTTATTTCGAAGCGGGAAACATAAAAAATAAGCAATGCCCTCGCCGGGACTCGAACTTTGGACCGCTCGAATAGGCGCCGAATGTGCTGACCATTACACCACGAAGGCATGCCAAGAAGGCGGAAGAAATACCTTATAAACTTCCTAGAAAATATATACTTGTACTGTTTAACAAAACGTTGTACTTTCACACATGTATTCAGTAAACATTATGCTGCCACAAAAATATTGCATTGTATAAGATTATAATACAATTATGATTAATTATTGTAAAATTATATTTTTGACTTTTATATGTATAATAGATACACTTAAATGTTTTCGTGTTGAATAAATTGCTCATAATTCTTCTTCATAATGAACCAACTTGATTTACGAACTTGTTCTACGAATATCTATCTACACATTCGAGCTATGTTTCGTTCAACATGAGTGTGATACTTTAAGTTTTTGCAATTATAGTTAATGGTTAAAAAGGAATTTTATCATCGCTAATCGTTCTGAGAAACTTTCATTTAAATTTAATCAAGTATATTTTACATTTTCTTCGATATCGATGGAAATGTAAAGGACATTTTATATATATTTAGTACACATTTACAAAAACACTTCCAGTGCTTTCAAGTCGTGAAGTAATTAAATAAGATAAGTAAACCTATAATGAAAAAATGACTTTGTTCTTCCTTTTGTATGTGTGTGTCGTTAGCATCGAGAAAAAACTATCATTTACTACGCAAAATAGTGTTGATCATATCTTCTCAAATCGTCTTCTCAATTTCGCTGCAGTACCATTTAACGAAGTTATTTTCTCGTTAATCTTTTAAAACTGATTTAGTCATACATTTTTGGGAAGCTAACCCTGTGGGAAGCTAACTAGCTCCCAAATGACTTTCGTGTACTACAGTCGATATAGGGTAAATATACCTGTGCCTAACCATCAGTTTTTAACACTGAAATTTAAGTTTCACGATGCTATTCGGATGATAATAGAGCTACAGCTTCTTGGATGAAGGCGTTACTTATTTCCCAGTTTAGGTAGCCTTTTAGTTTCTGAGCTGGAAGAATATTTTCGAAAAGGATCGAACAAAAATACATTTATTTCCTCCGCTCCTATTTACTGCTATCCTTAAAAGATAAAGCTTCATTCACAAATTTTTCCGTTCCAAAATTATACATTATTTTATAATAAAATGTCTTGTCCTGCTTAACTAAATAATCTGTACCCTTAAAAGGCATAAATAATTATCTTATTAGTTCTAAAAGAAGCCTCACACTGGATCGGCCCTTGTAGTAGAACAATTTGAAATGCGTATTTATTTTGAATTATAATATTTGTTATTTAATTTATATTCTATTATTTTTTACAATTCATTCAGATTTATAGCAAGCAAAACTAGGATTCACTACTCGTAACCTAGCGTTTCACTGCTAGAGACCAAAAAAAAAATTTTTTTTTTTTTTGGTTTGTCAAGAATAACATTATACGAAAAAGAGAAGAAATATTATATAGAAAATGATTTTAAAAAGAGATAAAACAAAAGTCGAGAATGATATTAATATCGTTAAGTTTTTAAGAAATAAACTTTCACCATAGTGGTTCTGAAAATGCTTAGAAAAAAAAATTAAACAGTTATCAAATGCCACATGAGCTCTGCTGTTCTGCGGATCGAATGCTCAAAACATGTTTAAAACTGGTATAAAAATGTCAAGTTACTAAATGTCAAGTTCTTACTGAATAGGAAATAATTTTTTAGGTTGAAAACATTTCGAGTATTTTTTTAAAGTACTGTTCAGATATCAGAACACGAAAGACCAAAATTTTACTACAATAATTCCCTTTAAAGAGATGTCTTTCTCCCCCAAATTAGGCGATGAGATAAGGAAACAAAGAAAATGAAAGACCCTTGCTACAATCTTCACCTCAAATGCTGCAATATTATGGGGGATTAAAAGTACTTAAGTTGCAGAAAAAGGGGAAAAACAAACCGAAAAAGAAAGAAAAAAAATTAGGAAGCAAGAAGAAGAAAATATAGCAGAGACAGAAAAGTTTTTCCGAGGTTTGCACTTCTTTTTCATTTGAGACTTCTACCTCTGAAGAATAGGAAGGATTCATTTCATTTAGTGATGAAACTAATGTAATAATGTTACGATAAAAATAAATTTGAACATTGCACAGAAATTTATTCTCAAAGAGTCTAAAGTGAAGAAGGGATAATTAGTACTTGCGACGCTTGAGGGGAATGAAACAAAACAAATAACAATATAACAGGCAATTTAAGAAATTATTTGTATTCAAAATTTAATTTTAAAAAAATAAATTACATTTTTTGTAACGGAAAACGATATTTATGTATCTATATAGATATCTATTTAATATAATACATATAAAATGCAAAATCTGAAAGAAAATTACTAGCTTTAATTTAGCAATAGTTCTTTAATTCCACATTTTAATTTGGCTACGTCCCTTTCCAGGAATCTGAAGTACGTCATTTGGAAAAACAATCTAATAATCAAAATTGTGTCTTTTTATCTACGTCAAGGTTTACAAAATTTTCTTCTCCGCTGTATCATCTTATGTGCCCAGACTGCCTTCAAATGCATCTACTTTAAGGTGATAATAAAAATTTTATAGGTTATAATAAAAAAAATTCGAAAAATTTATAAAGAATATTTAAAAATACAAATTTTTAAAATAAATAAAAAAAATTGCAAATTATATTTGGATTAAGCCTAAATTTCAAATTATGGAAGAAAGACTCAGGTAAGATCAATAAAAAAAGAGATATTAATAAATATATATCAAATTCAATTAATATTGAGGAGCTAAAATTTTAAGAGCTATTGTTTTAAAAACTACTCGTGGGATTTTCACAAAGCTTGGCTGTTTCGCATAATTTGAGTCGTAGAATCAAAATATAGAAAAAAAATTGGCATGTCATTTCAGAAAAAGTTCGATTTTCCGTCCAAATACCTCTATTTGAACAATGCTATATATAAATCTAATAGATATGCTAAGTCGCGCTTTCGAGACGTGAAAAACGTTGAGTTTCTTCAATCGGCCCAGTAGAACGGGAGATATAGAACTGTTCCCCCCTTTTTCCCCCGCCGTGTACATTTTTCTTAAGAAATTGGAAAAAAAAAACTTTTATCTAAAGTAAGATTAAGTCATTTCTGAAAATGCTTTCACAAGTTAAATTTGTTATTTAAACAATTTATCGTCTTTATTAGCCTGCATGCATTTTAGCAACAACATTAATGAAAACATACATAACAAAATGCAACTCTTAGCTTTTAATTTCTTACTATATTTGAATGATCCGCTTCAAAACGTCCACTGCAGCCTCGTTTGAAATTTAATGTACATGTACTACTGAACATAAATAAATTAAATATTTGAACATTCTCATACAAATCTGAATATTTTATTAGATAGCTGAAATGATGGTTAGATTATGATACACTTTCATTATGACAAGTACTACAACAGCTGGCAAGCAAAATGTTTAGATTTATAAGTTAAATATAAGAGTTTACGTATTGGCTACCTAAAAATGCATTTCTGTTATAATTTTCTAAAGTCATAAAGATAATCGATTACGTGTCCGAACGTAGCTTGTTTGCCAGATTTAGATTGACAATTACACTAAACAGTATAAAAAAAAACAAAAGTAAAAAACTTATTTACATATTAAGACAAGTCAAAAATGAAGACAAGACAAACATTAAGACAAGTCAAACTGAGCAAAGTGTGTCGGGCTACCAAACACATTCGTCTTTTCTCTATAAATCACTAAGTAAGCCTTTTGCTTTGTTTTCAGAAATTATTTCAAGAAAGAATAAACAAAAGCAAATGAGTTCAGACGGTGGCATGATTTCATAAAAGTATCTTATGACATATCAAGTAAGTTGACCTACCATATTGTTAGGCAGCAAGGTGCAGTTTTCTTACATAACCATAGATATTTTTCATGCTTAAATGTGATTAAATAACAAGGAAACAATATTTCACAAGTAGTAAGATTTATATCAACACCTTTTGTGTTGAAACTCACTAAACAAAAACTATTTTCCATGAATTAATTTCTCTTTGTTAGAAACAAAACAGATAGTTTACAGCATTCTAAAGCAATTTGTTTTCTAAGGAATACAAATTTTCTGTAAAAGATGCATATAAGTAGTTTCTTGTAATGTGAAGTATTGAAATTGATGATAAAATACAAACTATTAGGGAAAAGAAAAATTGCAACAGTTACTCTGTTATCTGTAATCCTGCTATATTCTGCATTAATTTACTATATTTCTGCTACATTCTACGACAAAATGTACCCTTTAGTAACGTGACCCTTTAGCTGAACAGGTCAGAACATTCGGGTTGGGAAAGATTCTACGCGTTTTTCACAGCAATTTCCCTTAGAAAGTTCTCAGAAAAGGCATTACTCATTGACGTCATGCTTTGCACAATAAATAACCTAACTGATCAGTAGCAAAAATGTTACTGGAATTTGTCAAAAATTTTCCATCTGTCTTGCATAGGCCATTCTCACTAAACTTTGAATCCTATCCGTGAATAAAATTGTCTAGGCTAGTTTTAAAGATTACTTTGTTGCAAATGTGCTTACTGTAATGTTGGTCAAAATTTATTTTATTTTATTTTGTTGTAACTTGCTCATCGTACGTGTGGCTCTTTCAGGTGTATCCATGTACTGTAATATGAAAATTTTCATTACATTTTGCCTGAAGGTGCATGAATAAATAATTACACAGTTTAAAATGTTTGATTCGTTTGAATAACTGAGTTCATAATATATGCAAAATTTGTTGAATCTCAGTATGATTCAGTTGCTTTCTATAAAATATTTACTTGATGATTTAGGTGGTTTTCTAAAATTTTATGAACAAAGTTCCTTTTATTTGAAAGAAAGTACTCATGTCTTTGTACAAACGTTTCCTTATATGTAAAACCTGTGTTTTTATTTCCTTGTACGAAGTAAAGAAACTATTTTAATCATGAAAAATTCCGTGTACCATATTTCAAAACAACGAAATTATTAAATATTTCAACGAAACTATCCATTTTGAAAGCTATCGAAAGCAATTTAACGATATTTTTGCGTGACATCTGTACGTAAGGACAGAAAAAAAAAACTCTTTTTCTCCAAACGAATTATTAAACTGATTTCAAATAGATTCAGAAGAGGCATTTTCGTGACGTCTGTACGTACGTAAATATGTATGTATCTCGCATAACTCAAAAACGAATAGCCTCAGTTCGTCAAAATTTTGTATAAGGACTGCTATAACATTATAGTCTTGCACCCCTTTTTTGGTTGCAATCGGCCGCACCAAAAGTATATACATATATACTCACTCCGTTACTTGGCTCAGAGCGAGCTTAGTTTTTTTATTCTTATATGTTGACGAATTGTGCATTTTTAGATTTAAAAATTATTGAATTATGTTATTCTTGTCTTCCGGTCAAGGTTTTTATGTCTTTAGTTAATCTGCGTGTAATAACTGTAGAATTATCAACAATTTAAAAGTTGTTTAAGTGCTTTTAAGCTTAATTTTTTTTACCATAGCAGCCATATTTGTTTACATTTGAAACTTAGCAGAATAGTGAATTAAGTCTTTCTGCACCTTCAGTGTCTTTTTGCCGAGTGGGACCAAAAGGAAACTTTCAGTTTTGTGCACCGAAAATATGTTTCTTGCCCCCGGTCCGAATTGCTTGCTTTGCGTAGAAACTGTAATTTTAACCGTAAAAATTGTTTTTTAATTGCTTTAACCGTATTTGGTGTTTTATGCTTTTTTATATTTTACAATTTTTAAGGAAAATATTTTGAGTTTTTATGTATTTTTTCCTTGCCGCAAAGTGAGAATTTAATGAATTGAATGAGAAAGATATCTCTAATGAAATTCGAGGAAATAAGTTTAAATGAAATACAGGAAAAAATGCGTATAATTAAATACTTCGTGCAAAGAAGTTATGTGGTGTACAGATCAGATTTTTTAATAATTAAAATTCAGTTGAAAAAAAAATGTGGAAACTATGTTAACCACACATTGAAAAATTTTTATAGAATGAAAACAACCTCGATATAAAAAAAAGTTAATTAATGAATTTAAGTTACACTGGACGACTATTCCTTTATGTTTATCAAATCACTGAATTTTTCTTAAAATGTAGATGCAGAGAAAGTTAAACTGAGAAACACGAACTTTATTATAAAACTTTAATGATGTAAATATCCATTTTAAAGGACGCTTTTTAATATTTAATTTTTTATGCCCGATAGGTGCATTTCGATAGCAGAAAATATCTTCTTTTCAATTGAATTACTTTGAATTGAAATGTTTAACTCTTTATTACATTTCGAAAGCACATTTATGAAGCCCCAAAGGAATAAGTATAGGACAGTTTCTGAAAGAGATTTTAATTTTATGATCCGCTTTTATCAATACACACTGGAAAGCGAAACATTACTAAAGAGTCTAATTTAGTTATTTCTTTTAAAATTAATATATTCGAAAATAAAATCTCGTTTTCAATTTAAACTTTACCTGAAATAATTAATTTAATTACTTCTTTTCAGAAACAACGTTTAGCATTTACGTGTAAATTGTATCGGCAAAAGTAAATCATCCATTATGTTTAATTTAATCTTTTATTTAAAATTAAACTGAAAATAATCTGAGTTAAATTGTATTCCCAGTCTTTTCAAATGAAGGCATTGTATCTCCATTTAGAAACACGGAATAAAAATATTTATCGCTTAATTATAATGGAAATTAATACCTAAAGATTGAATCTTTAGAATTAGAGAAAGGAATTTATTAAGAAACCACGTTTTGCAAGATTATAATTTAATAGCATTTACTTTTATATAATAATAGTCGGTTCTTGCATAGTACGTGGTGAATGTACGGAAACTCACTCTACATAAGTTGTTCTATATAATATTTGCAATATTTTCCAGACAAAAGACTACCTGATCGAAGGATTTGCCGTATAGATGTTTTCTGAATGAATTTGAATGCATTGAGGAGTGTGCAATTACATTCCGTTGAATTAAATCACAGTTCTTCCCAATGCTTACCAGACCGGTGCAATTATTACCATGCCCTTTATCACAATACTGTTTCAGATGATAATTCTTTACAGCGTACCGAAGCGGAAATCTTTATTATTGTATGTGTATTGTGAATGAAAGCACGAATGCAAAATTAAATAGCCATTTCATATTAAAACTCGTCCGGATAAATTCAATGCTTGTTATATACGCACGCCCTTGGGAAGAATCTACCGCATTCTATACTGGTTAGGTTTAAAATCCTTTATATTACTTTGTTTTTGTCCAAGATGATGAGAATTTTGCAATTCTTTTTCTTTGAGCTTTTAGAAGATTTGGTTAAAAGGTAAACAGGAAGTTTATTTAAAAGATATATACTCTTTTTTGTTATTAATTAGACTTTTGAAAAAAGTATTTTCTTTGGCAAACGCAGATTCATCATGGACATTATAAGAAATAGATTAATGCAATGGGTATGGCGTGCGGTCCATACATGCCCGGAAGGAGAAGTTGGGACTATCAGCTATACTGAAAACTGAAACCTATGGCGTTTACATCACATCAGTAGTTGTATGAGTCATGAGATTATAAAATACATAGCTTTTGTAAATAAGATTTAATATACCTAATAGTATCACTTTTTATTATATTTTGAGCTTTTTTATGAGTAATTCTTATTTTTATACAAAGCAATTAAAGCAGTAAATTATTTATTATTACAAATTACATTATTCTAAAATTTTGGTGTTCTTAAAAATGTGAATATTAATAGCAATATTAAAAATTAAATAAAAAACTGAGCTTTTGTTCGACATCGATTTCAAATGAAAAGTATTCTTATATTACAGATAAACAGTCTCGAAAGCTGGAGATAAAAATGTTCTTTCTGTACAACGTTGCCATTACTCGCTTTGGAATCCTTGAGTTTGTTAATCAAAAATTCGTTAAAGTTTTACAAAATATGAAATCGATAATAAAACAAATTCCAAATTTCAAATTTTTGCTTCCAGATACTGATATTTGCAAGAGGATTACGTTATACAAGATTTGATGACTCTAGATACCATTTTTTTTTCACAATGCGAGAAATATATATACATTTATGCGGACTCTTCATTATTTAATTTCTTTAAATACAGGGTGTTTATAAAGTCCCGGAACTCATAAAATAATGAAGATATAAACAAACTTATGGCGTTTATTGATGGAATAACTTATGTATTTTCCTTTTCAGGTTTGAATATCTTTACTTTTGTAAATACCGTCTGCGTGTGTGGTTAATTTCAAATAATTTCATTTTCCAGTCTAAATATCTGTACTTTTCTAAATATCGTCTGCTTATTAATCGCATTTTTCTCTCTTTTGATGTTACGCGTGTCAGAGAGACATTTTCACACAATCCTAGAAGATCTGTAAGATCAGCGGCAAGAGAATTGGATATGCCAAATTAATGCACGACCGAGTCATTGGGCCTTTCTTTATTATAGAAAAGACGGTCTCGTCAGTCCTATACTTAGACATGTTGGAAAACTTCGTGTTTCCACAACTAGAAGAGCTTCAGCCACATGTCTTTTTGCAACAAGATGGTGCACCACTTCATTGGGGTACCATCGTTCGTAGTTGTTTGAATGACCATTTTACAGGAAGATGGAGTGGGCGAGGAGATCTAATTCCTTGGCCACCCAGATCACCTGGCATAACGCCGCTGGACTTTTTCCCTTGGGGATTTGTAAAGGACAACGTTTACAGGAGGAGAGTGTCGAACATGGATGACCTAAAAGGCAGAATTACAACCGCAATAGCCTCTGTGGATGCCGACATGCTTGCCGGTACCTGGCGTGAAATTGAATATCGACTTGATATTCTCCGTGCGACAAAGTGGACACACGTGGAAGTTCATTGACAAGGGGCATGAAACTTTTTGAGTCTATCTAACTATTTATGTTATTAATTTTAATCTATCTTTATTATTTTATGAGTTATTAAACATCAAAATGGGTCCGGGACTTTATAAACGCCCTGTATAATACAGCGCGATAAGATCTGGTGGCAGCAATTTGTAGAGTGAAACAACGCTTGTAGTGAATAAACGCAATATGCCAAAACGAAATTAATAGTTCTTCTTGGTAAAAAAACTAAACTAAACTAACTTTGGACTAAAAAAACTAAATAATTCGACCTAATTCTAAACTTCTAATAATAAGCTATTATATTCACTAAAATGTTTCCTCTAGTGTATTTAATTGTAAGATACAGTCAACGACAAAACTCTACATAATATGCAAAGTTTACTTTAATGCACATATGAATTTCATATTCATTCCTTTTTGTGCTTCTATTTCTTTCGTCAGCCTCACCAGAAACATAAAGTAAGTAGGATTTAAATAGCGAATGAAGGTGTAAATAAGGAGAGAGTTTGGAAATTCAACCAGCCATGCTGCTTCTATACTAATCCATACATCTGATATCTGCGGTATTGTTCCCTGAGTGTATTCTAGCTTTTGCTAATATCGTATGTAATTAGGAATTGGATTCACAGTGTTTTAAACTATTTAAACTATTTTACTTGCTGACTCCTGAAGAAGTGGTTACTAAATTGTTACGTTTTAGTTATGTCGACAAAAGCATTGTAAATAAAATTTTAGCTTGGTTTTACTTTTGCTGTATTTCTGAAAGTGCTGTGAATAAAGCACAACTATACCATGCAGGTTATCTAAAGGCATAAAAGCCTTAAGCGGAAAATAAGAACAACATAATTAAATTATTCTTAAAGCAAAAAATGCACAATTTACAAACATGTAAGAATAAAGAAACTGAGCTCACTAAGCCGAGTAACAGAGCGGATATATATATATATATATATACTTTTGTTGTGGCCGATTGCAACCAAAATAGGAGGTGCACATCTACATGTTATAGCAATCCTATATACAAAATTTCAACTTTCTGAGGCTACTCGTTTTTGAGTTATGTGAGATACATACATACATATGTACATACGCACGACGCCACGAAAAAATCTCTTCAGAATCCATTTTAAATCCGCGATTACAATAGTTCCTTTTTTACTTTGTACAAGAAAGTAATAAGAAAAGAAAGTATAAATATAATATATTAATAAAAAGTAGCCATATTTCACCAACTAGATAGGCATATATAAGATCTCGGCTGCTAAAAAGCCCTCTCTTTACAGAAATATTTTCTCAACCAGCATTGCGGCCCACGCTCTTGTAATGGATGACTATCTGGCCCACTTGATATACTGAGTTTGACATGCCTGCATAACATAATCCTTTGCAGTAGCAACAAAATACAGAAACGTGATTTAAATGCAAAGTGAATATGTTTCTTAAGAAACAAGATGTGTGCTATACAAAATTGTCAAAAAGTCAGGAATGAAGAGGTTATATATTATTATACTATATAAGCAAGACTGGCGCGAGAGTATGCGCAACTAGTGCGGGCGCACTGGGCGACAGAATCTACGGAGGGCAAAATTTTTAGAATTTAGGAAGGAACCGGGCGGCAGAATTTTGGAGTTGCGGAGTTTGCAGCGGGAGGCAAAATCTTTAGCGCCGGCCCTATATTCAGCTGTTCATGAACTCCAAGGTGCAGACAGTGCATGCTGGTTCCTTTTAGGAACTCCTTTTCGGAACTCCTTTTCATTCTATAACCTTCAAAGACTTTCTTAGGCTCTAAAGAAAACGTATCTTCTGGAATATTCAGTGTAATTACGTTCAATGCTTTTTCTTCACAAAAAATTTCTTTGCTTCTTCACAAAATATCTTTCAAAGAATTTCAAAGAGTTTTCACGTTAAATTTTCCTGATGCATCTCTCTATTTAATGCCGTTCTTCTTCACAGTTCAGGTAATAAGCAAGTTAAACAGAGTTGAGATAGATTACGATTTAATCACTAAATTTCGGAAGCCAAGCTATAAGCTTGAGGGAGTTGTCTTATAAAATATGCATTTGTTCTTGAGTTTTTATGTTATCAAATCTCCAGTTATCTGCTGTTAGTTGCAATAATTAGTGGCAATATTAATAAGCTAGATAGAAAATTTAAAACCAATCCATATTCGACCTGGTATAATAAGCTGGCATCAAATAAAAATTTATTAACAGCAATAAACTATTGTAAATGATTAAGGAAATGTGTCCAATTTTGAAATGGAGTATGTGCAAAAATGAAAAATTAATAAGAAGAGCCTTATCTCGGTACATCTTCAGAGACTTGGTGTATCAAGAGAAGTAAATGGATCAGCCTGTTTCTGAACTGATAATGATATAAATTTACTAAATTTAAAACTTTAATAAAATAAAAAAAAATTCTCCTTCATCAGTCAAGCCCCTACAGATAAAGAAGGAACTTTCCTCGAATTCATACTGTGCTAAAATCTGCTGCGATCTATAATTACAGAAAAAAATATCAGTGGCATCCATTTTATTTAAATAAATGTTATACAAAACAAGTATGCGTACAACGCAAAAAATAGTAAAATAATAAAAACAAGAACTGCATGAATTTGGGCAAAATTCCTTGCTCATTCCAACCTAGAGGGTTAGACTCATGAAGGCGCAAGTTATTTCGTAGTTTACTGACGTTTTAAATTTAGTAAATTTCTGTCATAATCAGTTCAAAAACACGCTGATCTATTTACTTTATTCGACATACCAACACCCTGAAGACGAGGTACGGGACAAGCAAATTCTTTATATTCATTTTTAATTTTTGCACCACTACTTTTTGCATTTTGCGCATACTGAATTTCATTACTGGATCTTTTTTCTTTAATTATTCAGAGTGCTTTATTGCTTTTGCAAAATAGTTTATTTGTTGACAGCTCGTTATACCAGATTGAATATGTATTGGGTTTTAATTTTTGATCCAGTTTATCAATAAATTAAGTCTTTTTATGAATTTTTCATGTATATATTCTGCAGAATAGTCATGTATATATTCTGCAGTTTTCATGTATATATTCTGCAGAAGTAACTGAATATATAGAAGCCTTTTGCTTCTTTAATTCTTGATTTTTGTCTTTTTATCCTTTTGGATTACGTTAACCCATTAGTTTGTTTCATTTATTTTTGTTAAAGTAGTTTAGGCTACTATTTTTTGCCTTTATATCTTGCATGCTTATTTTTGTATTTTTTTTTAAAAAAAAAAAA
>KK113513.1:603337-647534 GCA_000611955.2 Stegodyphus mimosarum
ATCTCTGAGCGCATTTGAGTCTCAATCGAAATATCATTTTAAAGTATGTGATTTATGTATTGAAAAAGCGATATAAAGTCTCAGATAGTTCAGAGGAACGAAACATGTAATCGGAACTCATTTATGAACTTTGTTTAAGGCTTCAAAACACTTTTCTCTTGACAAGTTCTGTTTGAAGCGTTAAACAAATTAAATTAATTTTATAGGCAATGCTACTTTACTCCCCTGTAATACATTTTGTATTTTTGCAGTCTCGTGCTCTGTGTCTTAAGATTTTCTTTAAATCACTTCCGTTTTTTACACTGGTACTCTTCATTTACTTTTACTCGGTTTTTGTAACAGTAGGAATCAGCCATTATGAATAAAGAAAAGATTGTGTTATCCGGAATGACAACATGAGAAAGAAAAGAACGCTGGTTATTCAAAACATAGAGACAGAGCAGGTGTTATCAGAGAACAGAGGCAGACGTTGAGGGCTGCTTACCGTAATTGTAATTCATCGTGATTCTAATTAACCTTTTATCGGTTAATTTCCTTTGTTATATTAATAAAACATGTTGTTCGTTTTGTAAGAAAGTCTGGATGACTCTTTTATCATTTGGTGTATCTATGATTTCTTCGGAGGGTCATCCACCAAACGGGGAATAAAACTATTTGTCCGTTAGCCGATGTTCTCAAAGAAGAAAAAAGTTTTTACTGTTACTATTTTCCGAGACAAAAATAGGTTTGCCAATATATTTTTATGGAACTAATTTTATATTTGATTTACGTTTTGACCTTTTATTTGACTTTGAATTTATGTATATATATGTAGTATAAATTTATTTCAGCCAACGTTATTCTTTGCTTACTTTCTATTTCTTTCGTTGATGTTTACCAGAATGCAAATTAATTTGAGTTTAAATAGTCAGCTAATTTGCAGTTTAGAGAGAGCATTATATTAATCACACAGTACAGCTCATTAGCCTGAGACAACGAGGCGAACTGAGGATTTCGTGAGTGAATTTTATATCTCTTAGAGCGTAGGATTAGTATTTTTATTAAATGGAGCCGAGGTAATAGAGAAAATTTTAAATTTTGTATTTCACTGCTTCAAATACTTGAGTTTCTGAAACTTCATAAGTACCAGTGGCTAGTATTAGTTAATTTTTAGTTTACTATAAGAAGTAATTTTGATCAACCTCTTAGTCTAGTTTTAACTATTTTCTGTACAGCTGAAGTTTAGTTACACTTCTCTTTATTTATGAACACGATAACTTGTTGTATCATGTAAGCTTAAACAAGTGCTATAAAATACTTAGTTAAGCTAAACATTACAACACGACCAGCATAAGCAATGAATTAAACTTGCGTTCGCTAGTGAAAAGCACTGTCATTTAAAACTATAAATGTTTTCTCTATGTTACTTTGCAAACTGCAATCTTCTATTATTTTGAGAAATCAGCAATATTTTCTCAGGTATTCTGTGATTAACAACTTCACTTGCATTTCGGAACGTTTGTTCTGAAATTTGACCTTAGGATTCCTTTTCAGTTCTAAGACTAGTAGAGCCATTACGTTATTTTAAAGCAGGAGACGTGAAAAATGTACAACTCCCTCGTCAGGACTCGAACCATTCGACTCTCGAATACGCATGGAGTATGCTTCGAGTTACACCACGAAGGCATGCGATAAGAAAGGAAGAAATATCTTACAGACTTAGTACGAAATTTTAAATTTCTAGACCTATTTTTTAATTTAAAGTTATCTAGCTATAATTACATATAAAGTCTTTTAGCAGATATACGTTTCAAACTGAAATGATGCGATCAATATTAATAGTTCCATTTAAATACAAATTTCAGAACTATTTATAAATATCTCATCTGTATGTACACTTTAGTTTTGCATAATTTTATATAGCATTTGTAAAATTATCGGAAATTTCTGTTTTTTTCTTTTCTCAACTGCACTTTTTCACTAAGCACTTATCATTCAGTGGTAGGCATGTCCAGACCCATAGATCATATATTTGTCTCATCACCAGTTACACAGCCCAGGGTGCACCATAGAGAGTTAAACCGAAAACAAAAGAAGACCAAGAGAAACACACACAAGGGGGGGAAACAGGCCTTTACCGGGGTTTGAGCCCGAACCCAAGGATATGCTAACTAGCACCCCTAACTACAATATCGAATAGGGCGGCATCTCTTTTAAACCTACGCTTTATTATTAAACTATTACAATAAAGCATTCAATTATTCTTCTCAAATGATTCTTAAATTTTTTCTTGCTTCCTCTTTGCAAATTAAACTTCGCGTAGTTTGCCGCTGTCTGCATGCTTATGTAATGCTTATGTATTTTCACAATTAAAGGCAGTATAAGAAAAGAACAAGATGAAGTTACCAATATAAACTCAGTCAAAAACACGTCTTGCTGGTCGACAGTTTTGAGTGCAAAAATTAAAGAATTCTTAAATGATAGTACTGTCCCCTTTTTCACGGAGCTCATTTATAGATTTAAATTCTTGAAATAAAATGGTAATTTTTTGTACAAGAAAGAAAGGAAGAAAATACTGCCAAATTCTGGTAACCCAACCTGGAAAAATGTGCTAGAGAGAGCAGCCACCAATCTTTTAATGCCGTATAATGGGGTTCTCCCAGCTCTGACCCTTCCTAGGGACAAGGGGAAAAAGGTAGGAGGGGGCGAAAAAATTCGTGACGGGCAACCCACCAAGCGCTACCACCCACGCCGACATTGTTCCAGCAGTCGTAGATGGAGAGAATAATAATAATAATAATAAAGAAAACTGAATCTAAATTCTTCTTTTTCTGTTTTTTGTTCCATTTCATAGTTTCCTTTATCCGTCCCTTGATTTCGTTTCATGGTTGTCTTCACTCTTAGGCTTGTCACACGCCCAGACGTTAACCTTGGCGAGTTTTTCTCCAGTTTTTTCCACGTTTACTTTTATATTTTCTCATCTTTCTCGGTTAAAGTAAATTTTTGTTGTTGTTGTTATTCATTCTTTGCATTAAAAATTTGATGCTATATATTGATTACTCCGCTTAAAATAATCCAAATCTGAATAAATAAATAATTTGTAATTTTTAAAAAAGGAGTCTATCCAAGAAAGGGTTTAATCAGCACGTGGGTTACAGATGCTTAAGAATTCATACTTTTGAAATATTTAATAGACTGTTCTTAAGCAAATTATTATTTCTGACAAGTATTTGCAATTTAAAAAACATAGATTTAATTTTTTGTTTTTCTACTCCTACTGCTAAAGCATACAAAAGGCTGGCACAAGTAATGCAACAGTTTTCAATTAGAAAATGTCATAAATCATTATTCGAAATTTGTAAAGATTCTTGTCTTCTTCGAATTCCAAAATGAACTTCCCTGTTGTGGGGCAAAGTTGTTCGCAACTATATTTTGTTACTTTAGAATGGGCACTTCAAGATCATTTCTTTCTCCAAACTGTGACTCATAACTAGCAACTGCAGCTGAAAAAGGTCGAATCCTCTAATTTACCAAAATCCATTTCTCAGTGTGGTGATGACGATAACATTTACAGTTGTTAATGAAGGGAGTGTCGCTACTGTCTCGAAATGTCTAGTTAAAAGTAACGGACTTCAGAAAACGTCAACATTGTATGTTTTATATAACAATCTAACACTTTACTGATAAATTAATTTTCTTTAGATGAACGATAGTAAAAGTCTCCTATAAACTCAGTTGCATACTTTATCAATAAGGCACTTATAAAATGAAATTTGAGAAATAGATGTAATACTCTTCAGTTGTAGATGGCCACTGTACCAATGTGCCGATTATTGTGATTTTGTGCAGACATTTTTTTTTATTTATTAAGAAACCTGAAACTCCTAAAATCAACAGTCACTAAACAACAAGTCCATACAGAGCCTCGTATAATAGCCATAAAATCGCTAAATGGGATAATACTCCTCGATTGAACTATTCGATTACGGCTATGATTATAGGGACGAGTACCTGGAAACTGATGGATCTTTGAATAAAAAAAAAAGGTAAGAAAGAAAGAAAACACAGCATTCTTAAAAAATAATTAGCTTATCTCGAAATTTAATACTCAAATTCCTTCATATCAAATATGTAAATGATTTAATTTTCAAGGCCAATAAATATCAACTTCGATAATAGCGTGCCATATGCAACTAGCATCGTGTAAAACAGATAACAATTGCGAACGTTTTACTTTTCTAGTTGTCGGCGTTCCTCAGGAGGAGACATAACCAGTAATGCCGTTATGACGTTGTCAAAGACTTTATAGACAGCTGGACGATTGCGAACGTAGTCATCTAATAGGGATGCGTAAAGCAGGATAGTCATATTGAGTAACAGGTAGCCGGACACGGATGTGCAAAAATGCTGGCAAGAATGTTTACTGCAAGGTATTCTTCGGTGAAATCTTCTTTGGAAAGTTCTTTGGAGAGTGTACACGAAAGCGAAAAAAAAAATAGATGATTGTGCGACAGGATTGAACTGTCCCAACGGCGGCATTGTCACTATCCGACGTATTGCAGTCTCTCCCATACAACACGCGGCATGTCCCATCTTTTCACGGCGCTTGGGAGAGGCAGGATTGCGCCCAAAGCTGCATTTAAAAGGTATCTGTCTGCCTCTAACACCCAATTTCATATTTCTGATATTTTACGTATATTTTTTAAATATTTTAAGGACTTTGTATCTGTAAAGAAAGCTTTCATCGTACTGTCCATAATGTAAAACTTATTTGCTCAAGAACTTAAACTCTCATTGTATTTTGGGCTCAACTATACCGTGATAAAGAGACCTATAAAAACTCCTAACTTCATCACTTGATTTCAAAGACCACCTTTCGCTCACTCCTCAGCTTTTGCACTCTTCTCCTAGTCACCGGACAGTCAACATCATTCTCCTACGCTTTATAATTGCAATTCTTCAAATGATAAATTCCTGAATCTTTCATTTAACTTTATTTCAACTTCGGGTAAAGATGTGCAAGGTGTATCTTTTATAAAACAAACAAGCAAATGACCAATGGTATAATAAGTACTGGTTAAAGCTCCTAGTAGTTACGGACCAGATGCAAAGAAATGATCTACGATCTAACCCGACATCTTCGACAGAATCATCTGTGGTGGTGCAGTAGCCTATCATCAGGACTACCAGCCGATTGGCCTCCCATAGCGTTCAGCAATGAATCTCGCTTTAATCTTGCAGTATATGACCATTGAATCTGTGATCAAGGGATCAGGGCCAGCGGTCCAGTCAGGCTTTGTGAAACAAAGGCACACAGCCATTATTGCTGCTGTGATGGTGTGGGGTGCTACCTCTTCCGACAGCAGGTCGAATCAAATCAACCTGCATACAACTTTAACAGCTCAATGACATGTTGATGGCATCCTGAAGTTATTAGTGTTACCCTTTATGGTACGCTATCATGGAGCCATTTTTAAGAGGCTAATGCTAAATCCCACACTGCTCGCGTATTTCTGGATTGTCTTCGAGCTGTTGCTACTCTTTTTTGGGCAGAATGTCACCAGACCTTCGTTTGAACGAACATGTGATACGGTGGGTTACCAATTTAGGGCACCATAAAATGTCGCAAACCTGAAGCAACAATTGACGAATGCCTGGAAGGAAATATAGCAGGATGAGATTAAATCAAATTTATCACTCCTTTTCTCAAAGCTTAAAAGCATGCATCGTCTCCATGAGTGTTTCACCAATTACTGATTTGAACATTCAGTGTAAATTGCTACCAACTTATCTGTCCTATGGTCTTGAATTCTTAATCATTTCATTACCTGTATATGAGCTTAACGCACACTTAATTTCAATAAGAACATTCACTTTCTTCCTGGTGTTTTTCTTTTTTTCCCAAAGGAGTGTATTTGTTTATTTATTTTGATTCTTAGTCATTTAAAAGATGAATTGCAGCGTAGAAAAAGTAAAGTACTATGTAGTAGAGAGCTATCATAGTATTTGGCTGGTATTGAACTTTAGTAAAATCTAACAATAGCTCAAACTACTTATCTCATTAATTCATTTACATTGACTCGTTTTCCTGTAAGAAAAGCTAAAATACTCTGCGATTTTTCAGTGTCCATATGTATTTTGCTTTTCAAGAAAAGATACTCAAGTCCTCAAATATGTAAAAATGTCCTTTTAGATCAATCTTAATTTGAATTTTGTTTAATGTTACAGTTCAAACTTTAGTATTTCTTTTCAATAAATTAAAAATTTTATGAGGTAAAACCAAAAAAGAATAAATATAGATCATTTCTAAAAACTGGCTTCTTTATAATCTTTATCTCCACTTGAGCGAAAGTAAAAAGTATCCTAGAAAAATCTCACCATTTAATATGGAGATTTTAATTTATGGTATGAAAAACAAACAGCTGACAATATTCAGCCCTTCTAAATCCGTGAATATTTGCGGAAAAAAAAAGAAAGAATGGTTTCAATATTTCTCATGTTTCATGGGAAACTGAAGAAGTATAAATTGAATGTCTTCTGTGGTAGAATTATTTCTTATTTTCCATAAACACATTAGCAATCCGATATTGAGAGTAATTTATTTTGGTAATGGAAAAGGAAACATAACTAATTTCTTTTCCTATTTTCAGATTTCATTTAAGTTATGGTAGCTTTCCTTAGCAATTAAAAAGTAAAAAAAAACTTTTTTCTCCTTTTTTTATTACATAAGATAATTTGATTCGCTATCACTCAGAGAAGCATTATTAATTGATTCCATACATGTACGTTACTTCAAGTCTAAAGAGCCATGTTCTTAAAACAGACCTTCTAAATTTTCCTCATAAAATGAAAACGGTAAGATCAAAGTAGCATGGTTCTTTAAGATTCGATAACACTTTTTCTCAGTCTGGTGTAGATTTTTTTATAAAACCGTATCGATTTTGAGAGTGATCAGACACGTGTCTCTTTTCTTCAACAACAAAAGATTTTGACTGAGTTTTATTGAAAATGTATACCAGACAAAAGTTAAATTTTAGTCTCATTTAAAATTTTATCTTGACATGCTTCTCTTCCAGTTCGAAAGATTATTCTGTTGGCTGCACATTTTATCATAAAAATTTAAAAGTTATTTTTTGTTCAGCGTAAGTCCCTTTTTCAAATGTTCAAACAAGAGAAGTAAATGATTATAATTTTTTGGCAAGGAATCTGGAATGACCATTGCTAATAGCTTTATTATGAAGCTGGTTCAAAAGTTCTGTTGCTGGCTCATCACATCTCTGAGGAAGACCTGTTTCGGACGAAATATGGATATCCAACATGATATCAGGTAATTGAAGCAATATTTTGTTGTTCGATTTATAAGTGTAATTCTCGGGTAAACAAAAGGCCCTAATCTTCCCTAATCTAAGTCTTTTCTACTAATTAAAATCAAAATAATAAATGGACAAAATAATGCTGGTTTATATTCATGCTTGTTTCATACCAAAAGGATGCGATTTACCAAACTTAGAAATTGTTTCGAGAGTGGTTGTTGAAAAAGAGTTAAAAGACGAACAAAAGAGTTAAGAGACTACTTATGCTACGTATAAATGAATTTGGGACAGCTCTTCAAAGTTTAGGATGTTTTTTAACTCTATTTGAACATGCTTTGTTTCAAACTTCGCTTTCTGAACAATGAAAAGTCAACGACAGCATTTCGAGCTCATCTAAGCTAAAGTTTTTTGAAGGTTATGACCCTTATGTCATCAAAATAGGTGCTATATATGGCATACCATTTTGTAAGGTAAGGTTTGTATTTGTTCATCTAGGAAACGCCAGCTTTTGCAAGATAAACTGAACAGGTAATTGTTGTTTTTTAGCTATAGATTTGGATTACACTAAATTCAAGTAGAGCTCCTGTTATAGGTTTAAAATTAAAATTACTATTCACAATATCATTTAAACAGTGTCTTTTTGAACTAAAACCTGAAGATCTACAACTTAGTTAGCTATTCGAAGCAATTTGCTTGAAACGCATGGATGATGGAAATAGAGACTAGACCTAACATGGAGGTAGGAAAACCTTCAGCAGAGCAATGAAGCGTGTTTCCGCATCCCTGGAATCATGAACACATAGATCTAGGTTGTTGAATGTCTTCATGCAATGCAAAAGTTATTCTTGCAATTACTGACTGTAAATATATCACTAGGTTTTGCGTCTACTTTTCTGATAGATCCATTTGTGCTGAAAAAAAGTTAGAGAGTCAGACCATGACATTCACGCAGCTTGTTATCACCACAGTCACAATATGTTATTTGTTCAGATTAACAATCATATGGATGTCCTTTTACAGCTTTATATTTGCAGAACGGAACTCCGCCCCATCATTTGGCATAGCTCTACTGTACTAAGAATAGCGTGATAAGCCTCTTGTTCCAAGAAAAATGGTTCAGTGGAACGAACTCAAGGGGCGTTTGGCTTTGTGGTCATGTAAAAGATTTAACATATTGAATTTAGATTCTTTTGCTAAAAGATTCGAAAGATAGCACATTAGATAATACGAATGAGAGATTTTAATAGATCACTTGTTTCCTGACATTTAAAATGCCCTTTGTATTTTGGCATTCTGTAACAATACAAGGTATTAAGCACGACGAAAAGAGACCGATGGCACCATATAGCAATATTTCTACATGTTGTTTGTATTCTGCTGCAGCAGTGCTTTGTTCTACTGATTATCAGTGATTAATAAATAACATAAAATTATCCGTTAAGATAACAAAATAATTAAAGACAACAACAGATAAATGATAACTTTGAAACAATCACAAACAAATTAGAAAATAATTAATATTGCTACTGAGCAAAGTAAGAACTCTAGTAAAAAGTGATGAAACTTTTCTAAAAAATTCAGAAAAAAAAAAGATTTTAAAGGAAGTCAAGAAAAATAAAGTTTGAAAAAAAAATTATGTTACTTCAAATAATTAATGTAACACTTCTTATTACAGCAAAATTTCATTACGCAATAAGAAAATAATAAGATACTCACAGACTAATACTATATTTTGAAAGATTTTGCCTAATACTTATTCACTCTCAGTACTTTTCAAGAAATTCTGATTTCTCTCTTTATCGACTCAATGAAATACGCGCACATTTCAACAATGTTATATTTTACGGCTATTACAGATTATCATTTGATTAGATTTTTACAGCTTTTAGTGTTTATTACTGGAATACGCCCTCTGTTTCTGTGTTTCTTCCCGTTAAGTCTTTTTTCAATGACGATTTCAAATACACGTGATTAGTCTGAAAATGCGAAAATCTAGGTTCATTTCGTCTCATTTTCAGTTTAGAAAATTCTCCCTTTTTGGCATTTCCTTTGCAAAATTTTGCTTTCCTCCATTTTTTTTCTTTTACAACATTTTTTAAAATGATCTATCTAAACATTATGCAAATAATGTAATTGTACTGTCAGTATTTTCAAGTATGTGCTACCTAGACAGTATAGTGGATAGGGAAGCCTTGCGGCACCGAAGGACCTAGATTCGAATCTCGGAGAAGGCATGGCTGTAATTGCCGGTCCCTTCAAAGGAAGTAACGGTGGCCCACCTATTAGATGCCTTCACAATAAAGTGGTCATCACTTTCGGCTTTAATAGTGGCCAAGCCTAAGTCTGCTAAGTATCTGCCAACGAGAAAAAAATATTTTCAAGTATAAAATGTAAAGGGAGAAGAAACGTACACGTTCTTTTATGACCAGCCACCCAGACGGTATAGTGGTTAGGGGAGCCTGCTGCAGCACCAAAGGGCCCGGTTGCAATTCCCGGAGAAGGCATAGATGTAACTTGTCTGTCCCTTCCTAGGAGGTAATGGTGGCGGCTTGCTAGTTAGTTTCATAATAAAATGACCACCGCTTCCGACCTTAGTAGTTATAAGGTATTTCTCCCGTCTTCTTGTTAGTATGCCTTCGTGGTATAATGGCTAGCATATTCGGCACGTATTCGAGAGGTCCGAGGTTCGTGTCTCTGCGAGGCCATTGCTCATTTTCACATCTCCTGCTTTCAAAATAACTAATGATTCTACAGTGGCACCCGAACTAAAAAAGGTGGTGGATAATGATTCTCCAAAATTCTCCAAAGGTGGTGGATGACGATTCCTTCAAAACCTGAGCAATTGGATCCTTTAATCCCCAGTCACCCTATAAAAGGGGGGAGTATGTAAGGTATTTCTCCCGCCGTCTTAACATGCCTTCATGGTGTAATGGCCAGCACACTCAGAGCGTATTCGAGAGGTTCGAGTGCCGGCGAGGACATTACTCATTTTTCCTGTCTCCTGCGTCGAAATAACCTAATGTCTCTACATAGTGGCGAAAGCATAAAAATGACTATTGCCCGCCAAAAAAAAAAAAGCTTTTACCAATCAGACGTGGCGTAAGTTCTTAAGCTGGCTTAAATATACAATGTCTTTAATTCCCTCAAGCAATATACCTTACAAAACACGATTATATCACTACTGAATGTACTTGCATACCGATCTCACTAATATATGTCCTTGAGTGTGCAGAATTGCACGACGATGTAGTTAGTTTGCATCATCCATTTTTAAATCCAGATATTTCCTGAAACAAAGGAATACACCTAAATCTGAAAATATTTTGCGTAATCGAGACGTATGATCACTTGTTGTAGCTGTTTTTGCAATACTCACAGCAACAGCGTCTGGAAGTAATTTTATTTATTTCATAAATTTCTTTTACACATAGATGTGCATGCTAAATTTGATGAATGTTGTCCACTAGTTATTTCTGCAATAGACGCTAAGTAAGGCATCAATAGTTTTAATATGTTAGTTAAATAAGGCATTGATAGCTTAAATCTTCTTGTTTGAAAATGATATCATTCTCAAAAAGAGTTCAAGTTATATCAAAACTGGTGAAAGATTAATTTGGGATTTATAAGTAAAACTCAAATTATGGTTTTCAATTTCGTAATTTTTATCATTGTTAGGAACTGAAGCCGAAGTTGGAGAAAGTAAAAAAATATATTTCACCTTTCTCTAGAATTGATAAAAATGATTCTCACTTTATTGTTGCGACAGTAGTATACGGGAGCTTTAGTTGTTAAGAAGGGATTAAGAGTGAGGAAAGGTGATAGTCTAATACAATATCTGTGATACTTGTAATGCACTGGTTAGCATTATTATGACTGCAGACCGAATTGCCTTAAAAAGCAAAATAAACTCGCCTATTTCCCCACTGTGTTCTAAATGCTTTCTTTTACTTTTGTGCCATTTATTTCACTTAGATTCATTCTTACATCTTTATACAAGAAATAGTTTGCTTATCTTCTCTTTTCTCGAACTTCAGAAAAAAGCTCAGAATTTCAGTTTTTTTATTTTTTTTTTAATCCAGATATGTGTACAAGTACACAAAGCATTGTGCAGATAGATTTAAAATTTCGTTAGGATATAATTTTTTAGCAATTAGATATTAAGGGAAACAAGTTGCATAATTTTATTGGAAATTTTTTAAAGTAAATAAAACAAAACATATTAAAATAGGGTGATTTCTTAAAGCGGACAGGAAAAATAAAGTTTATCTCTAGTATTAAGGATCAACGATAAATTTACTCTGACAAAATACAAGAATCAATTTGCTGTAATACTAAAGTTCTGTTTACTCTTCTTTTTACATGTTTGATAAGAAAACATAAAACAAGAAGACTAAACTAGTTCACGTGAAAGGAGCTGCAACATATATTTGCTAACGAAAAGATACATTTATCATCTCTGGTTTCCTATTATACGAAGTGTTTGAATGTTTTGAATTTTTCAAATTAACTATTCAGTTTAACTTCGAAGTCCAACGAAAAAGAAATACTAAAAGCATCAAAATAAATAAAATTAAACTCTGACTTTCGAAAAGCAGGATACTAATTTAAGCTCTAGTCGATAAAATTCCTCGAAACGTATTAAAAGTCGCCCACTCCTTTCATTTTACTGAGTGAAAAGTTGTTCCTAAAAGAAGCCGGGAAATATCGAAAAACCAATAAGAATAAACAAGCTAAAAAAAGTAACGAACAAATATTTATAGCACCAATATGCTGATGCAGCGAGACACCAGATCTCATTTTGGAACGTACTAGGGATAAATTAGGAGAGCAAATACCAAGGAAAGTACGATAACAAATCTAATTTGTTATCGTATTTGCCCGGTATGTATAACAAGCTATTGTGAAGTGTTTGACTTGATGACGATATTTGTACACAAAAGGGAAATGAAGTTGTGTATCTTCTACGCAAAGAGTGTTCTTTGCACCGAAACTGTAATTTGAAGTACTTCTTTTTTGCATAACAATATTGAGAGTTACATTTCTCTGTTGTGCATAGTCTTTATTTTACTTGAAAAAGGAGGAAACATTATGCTTCTCGTTTAGTTAGCTTGAAGAATGTTTTATTTTTCAAAGTCATCTTTCACGCTTGATAATACATTTTTACGTAAGCATTGCTTACGTAAAAATGTATACGTAAAAACATTTCAATAAAAGAAAACTCAAGACGGAAGAGAAACACGCCGACATAGAAAATAAAACAGGCAAATCGACAACCATGTATTCGGCGTAGATTTTGTAAAGTCCCAATGATTTCGAGGGCAAAACGGGTCCCCTTTCATCACGAGCAAAAAATTCTGCAAAAGCGAGGAAGCGAATGTCGATCGTATTCATACCCACAAGCGACCAGTGGAAAAGCTGACTGCGCAATCTATCGGCAGAAATACAGGGTGTTTATAAAGTCTCGGACCCATTTTGATGTTTAAATAATGCTAAAAATAAAGAGATTAAATATTAATAGAAATTAATCATATTAAAACATTATGAGACCTCCAGTCAGCAAATAATGCCATTTTTATCAGACAATTAAAAAAAAAACAGAAAGAGAGAGAGAAGAGTGTGTTTAGTAAAAAGATAATAATAATTATAAGTCCATCTGAAAATTTTATTACCTTCGCATAATAATAGAAATTGAGTTCTATTAAAATACAGGGTGTTTATAAAGTCCCGGACCCATTTTGATATTTAATAACTCATAAAATAATAAAGATAGATTAAAATTAATAACATAAATGGTTAGATAGACTCAAAATGTTTCATGACCCTTGTCAATGAACTTCCACGTGTGCCCCACGTGTACACGGAGAATATCAAGTCGATATTCAATTTCATGCCAGGTACCGGCAAGCATGTCGGCATCCACAGAGGCTATTGCGGTTGTAATTCTGGCTTTTAGGTCATCCATGTTCGACACTCTCCTCCTGTAAACGTTGTCCTTTACAAATCCCCAAAGGAAAAAGTCCAGCGGCGTTATATCAGGTGATCTGGGTGGCCAAGGAATTGGACCTTCTCGCCCAATCCATCATCCTGTAAAATGGTCATTCAAAGAACTACGAACGATGGTACTCCAATGAGGTGGTGCACCATCTTGTTGCAAAAAGACATGCGGCTGAAGCTCTCCTAGTTGTGGTAATACGGAGTTTTCCAACATATCTAAGTGTACGACTGATGAGACCGTCTTCTCTGTAAAAAAGAAAGGCCCAATGACTCGGTCGTGCATTAACCTTTGGGGAATCCCTTTTAAGATTGCAATAGTTCCCAAAAACAAAAGAGAGAAAAATGCAATTAATAAGCAGACGATATTTAAAAAAGTACAGATATTTAGACTGGAAAATGAAATTATCTGAAATTAACCACACGCGCAGACGATATTTACAAAAGTAAAGATATTCAAACCCGAAAAGAAAAATATATAAGTTATTTCATCAATAAATGCCATAAGGTTGTTTATATCTTTATTATTTTATGAGTTATTAAATATCAAAATGGGTCCGGGACTTCATAAACACCCTGTAGTTTAACTAAAAATGAAGGGTTAAATTAGTGGAATGCTGAAGCCATTAGGCAAGACTGAATTGGAATTGAACTCATTGACTAAACAGAATAAATTTTTATGAATGTGAAAAGCTTCAAGAAAATCCAATTCCCTGACAGAACCATCTTTCTAGATAATTTTAGCAGAACCCAAATCAAAATTGTGATTGAATTTCCAACTATGATTAGCTACTGAAAATTTGTTAATTTCACCTTTTCGGACGTAAGATTTTCACCTTTTCGGACCTTTTCGGACGTTCTTTTATGCGAAACTTCAATGCTTTTTTCATTTGGCCAATATAACTTAAGCCACACTGACACGATATGCTATAAATTCCCCAAGAATTAAAGTCGGAAAAGAATCTTTAAGAGCCGAATCTCGGATTTTATTTATAGGCGAGAAAACAACTTAAAAATTAAGCTTTTGCAAAATCCGCGCAATTTTGTAACTGATAGAAGGATGAAATGATTTGCAGCTGTAGTAACACGTGTACACATTGACAAAGCCATAAGGAATCGTAGTTGAGACGAATGGGCGCATCTGTCTTCTCTCACACAGCTTACACATCTAGTAATAGTGAAGTTTTCTTGAGACCAGCCCTTTGCTACTAGCTTAAGTTAGCAGAGCCCAATTCGCCCATAGTGTCTTAAGGGAGTTTAGCCATATGGCCTTACAATGGGTTCCCCAAAAACATCACGGAAGAAAACGTGGCAGAGAAAACATTGCAAGGTAAAAGTATCTTTGTACAAAACATCCTGGGGGAAAAGAAAGCAGGGAGGAAACATCGCGGTACAAAACATCGTCGTAAAAAAAAAGCGTTTGAAAAACATTGTCGATTTTAAAATATCGTGTAAAAAAATAAAGTACCTACAAATCATCGCATGACAATATCATCGCAGACATGTTTTTTTCAGACTGTAAAATAGTATATGTACATTCGCTTAACAATTTGTGAGTGCAAAAAAGAATGATAAATATATTTTTACTTCTATATTTCCTATTTTTGATTAATTAATAGTTTTCGCCAGGAAAAGCAAGGGGGAAATTTAAGCGTTAAAAAGAGCTGAAAATGAGTCTGAAATTAACGACACTTAATAACAGAGTTTTAAAATTATGTAGTTAACCATTAAAAGTCATTATTTGATTAATCTCTTTTATAAAGTTTTATTTGTAATTTTTTATGAAAAACATAGTTTAAAAAATAGAAATAGGAAGATAAGTAACTCCATGAGGTTACCTATATTTAAATAGTTTTATTCTTGTCTATTGCTGCTGCGCCGAATATAGAACTTGTCAACTTCGCTCCGTAGCTTGATCGCCAAACCGATCGAGTCAAAACAGCTGTCGCTGAAGCGAGTGATTTTTAGCGATATCTTTCTTGTGCGGGAAGCGCAGCACTTACAATATCCCTGCATGTATCTTCATAAATAAAACTTCCAAAATCAGTTTCAAGCAACAACAGGAAGGAAACTATCTGAATTAAAGAAATTTAGATTTATACATTCTTTTCTCATAATTTCTTTCTTAGAAGAGATTTCTTAGAAGAGATAGAGACTTTACACTGTCAAACTCTCATTCAGGAAGGAATGATTCTCCGCTTATAAAGCATGCTGATGAAATATAATTGTAACATCACTAAATTCGAAACAACTGGCTGGACGTCATTGACGAAATTATTGACAGAAATTCACACAGATGAGTTATGGAATTAAATAAACTCTGTACTTCTTTCTTCGTGTCATCACAGAGTCTATTAATCCAAAGGGGCAATTTGCCCAGAAGGACTATTAATTTCGTTTTGGTATTTTGCAATGATTCACTTTTCAAAATGTTGCCACCCAATATTATCGCTTTGTATGATATATAAAGAAATTAAGTAATGAAAAATTTGCATAAATATGTGCATGTTTCTCGCATTGTGCTAAAACAACGATAGAGCCATTAAAGTTTGAATATTGAACGTTTCAACCCGAATATGAGCATCTGAAAGCCCAAATTTGAAATTTGGAATTATTATCGGTTTCATATTGTAAAACATTAACGAATTTTTGATTAACAAACTGAAGGATTTCAAAGCGAGCAGTGGCAACGTTGTACAGAAAATAAAATTTTATCTCCAGCGGGCGAGACTTATGCATCGGGAATTCTAAAGATATGCACAATTTAAAATTATTTTGCGATATTGATCTTGAACTGAATTTTATTGTTTAAATGCGAAGAGCATGGTATTTAATAAATAAAGGTAACACACAAAACGTTTTGTTTAAAAAAAAACGCCTCTTTGGATGTAATTTAAAATCTGAAACCTTTCAAAGTTTTTTTTTAAATTTAAAATTCGTTCGCTAATTTAGTATTCAATTTCGTTTACGAATTTTTGTCCTCTTTTCACGTTTTCAATTAAATTCTCTTCAAAATTTTCCACATTTTACTGGAATAAAGGACTTCGCCTTAGTAGTACTCCATTTTACTTTATATTTGTGTCAAAAGTATCGACTGCCCTACCCTAATTTTTATCTTTTCTTCTGCTGCTGGTTTTCGGATAGAATTAGAAACACCATGAGGTACCGAATTTTTTCATTAATAATTTTAAATATCAACTCACTAGACATTTGTTGAGGTAAAACCTAATGGGAACTTAAAGGAAAGCTTGATTCCTTTCATTCTCTGGTAATCCAGCTTATTGATGTTTAATTTTGATTTCAACCATAACTGAACTTTAGCTACTGCCAAGTGCAACAAATCTGTAGTTCCAATAACTCCTCCAGCATAACCTATACAGCTAACCTTAACACCTTCTTGTCCATAAAAACTACATGCACCGTTACTGCTAGTTACATTGTCTGTCCATACTTTTTGTAGATGGAGTTTCAAATTCAGATCCGAAAGGTCAGTTTATAACGAACTATCTCATTTCCTTGGGCCTGCTTTCGTGGTATAATGGTTAGAACGTCATGCTAGTAATTGGAAGATACGTTGTTTTGAATGCCGGCAAAAACACAGCTGGTTTTTTACGTGAAAACTAATGACCTTCACGGTAAACGTCGAACTAAAATGCAGAAGACGATAATTTATCTCCATCTCGTTTTAATCGATTGGGTCTCTCATCTGTCTCCATTTATCATGAGTAAGGAAGAATGCACTGAATTATCTCATTTTCCCTTGTATGTTCTCGAAGTGTACTTTTTAACACCTTCAATTATCACTTATAAAACACGTAGATTGAATCCTGGTGAGGGAACGATTCAATTTTCAACTCTTTTCTTTAGGAAAACTGATAGATCTGTACAAGTTTGGTAACAATCATCGTAATAAAACATTTATTCGAATAAGTTTCTAATCTAGGACCATGACCTAATGCTAGATTACCAACTGAATACACACGTGTTTAAATATCTTAACAAAAATTAGAGGAGTCATATGTTGTCAAATGTTATTAAAAGTAAATATGTCAACATTTGCATCTCACTTAAATCTTGCACCCAGGGTTTTTATATTTCCCAACTTTCCTTTATGTCCTTTTACGGTCCTAAGTAATAAAACTACAGAATTAAGCACTGCCATGAAAAATATGACGGAATTTTCAGTGTAATAACATGCAATTATTAAACTTCCTTGGCAATATACATTACAAACTCTTTTGACATGGGATGCAATTAATGAAGAAAGAAGGCATCATCCTCATAATAAATCAAATATTATTAAAAAATTACGCTTTAAAAGCGAGAAAAACATTGCAAAAGTCACTTTGTACTCCCAGTGACACAGCGATAAATATCATCCAGCACTGAAGAAGTGCTTAACAATTACACGATTTAAATCGCATATTTCTGATGTGTTGGTTCTTCTGCCCTTGGGGTAGATGTGATTAATTTTAAGGGCGTCATTGTTACTGTGAGCGTGGGTTGACAGATGACGGGTATTTGGAATTAAGTCGTTTGACCCGATGCGCTAATTATGGATGAGACTCTTTTTAAAGATGATTTTCTTTCTGTTCGGAAGTTGTTTTTGTGAACATTTGGGTTTGTCAGCCATTTTTAATTTTTTACCCAGCATCAACATTCTTTTGTTTTACAACCAAGTAATTTGTTGCTTAAGATTTAAAAACCCAAATGTAAAGTTTGACAAGAAAGAAATGAGGATATAAATTTTGCAAGGAACAGAAAAATAAATTCAATTTTTTTCCTTGTTGTAGAAATTTTTTTTAAAAAAAGGAATCATAACTAAATCCAAAACCCCTTCCGGTAACCAGCTGATGATCATTACTTCAAAAAGTGAATATATCTTGAGGGAGAATGAAATGCCTTTTTATTTTATTTTTTGGAAGCTAATTACAAGTTATAGTCGTTAAGATTTGTGGAAGAAACATTTTACTCTGTATTTTAGATTTCTTGAAAATTCCAGAGGAAATTATAGATAATGTTATCTTTAGTTATATTTTATTACAAGTTGATTTTTTAAAACCTATTAAATGCTCGGACCTTGCGCACTACACGGAAAGGAAGGGACGCCCCGTAGAGGTCTTTTTAAGGGAAACTGGCTCATATTACCATTGAACATGGAAACCACGAAAACGTCCGGGACTCAAGCCCGGACCAAACTACCAGCGTTCAGCGGGTTTTACCTCTCAACCGCTGGTGAGCCTGAGTAGATTATTAAGGAAGGAAAATAGATTTCATATTATTTGCTTCCATTTGAAGTGCACTTTTAGTATTTAAGTAATTTTTTACATATAACTTAATTTATTTAAAGAATTAATTGCACGCAATGTTATTTATGAAAATAAAAAAATATGTATCCAAACTATAAAAACGTGATGTTTAATTGAACGATTAATCATGTATATAAGACAAATAGAAACCAAAGACCAGACACGATTTTAAAATATGCTTTATTTACTTGTCAAAGAAGAAACAATTCAGCAAGTCTACCTTTTTATTCAATTTAAAGGATCGTTTTTAAAACATAATTTATTTTAATCTAAGTTGGTCATTTGATTTTTGTAATTAAAATTAAGAAAAAATTATTTGCATTAATTAGATTTGGAAATGGATTTTAATCGAAGACAACATTCCAAGTTTGTTTGTTCTCTTACCAGTCCTTATGAAAATGTTAAATTTCTGAATCACAGATCGATATTTATCATTATCACTTCTGTTTTCTTAAGGTCTGTAAAGAAAAACAATAAACAATGATTGATAAGTGTAATTAATTATTCTATTGAAATTTTGACCGAAACAAATGAAAGGAATGGTAAGCTATAGAAAAATAAAATATTGTTGTTGAAAAACTGATTCAGTGGTCCACCCTTCCAGGTGTATGGCACTAAAACTGCGAGAAGTTATAGCGAAATAAACATAAAAATTTGCTTAAACGACTAAATCAGAGATTCAACGTTTACATCGAAAAAAATTTATTTAAAACGTAATTTAGCGTAGCATAAATTAGGTAGCATAAAATACACGGCGCAATCAAATGCAACCAACAGGAATTATTACTTCTAGTAAACTCACTTGGATCTTCTCCGAAGTAGACTAAATACTTTCTTATTTGTACCTACGTACAGCTCACAAATTCCACCAATCACAGTCTTGTTAAAGTTCATGGACCTACAGATGAGCTACAGATGTTTTACATTTATTTTAATCAACTGAAAGCTATGGAATTAAAAGTGTTTGAGATTTCATCCACGACAGGTACGAAGTAATAATCAATTGCGAAAATTTAAAATTAAATAAATAGTACGAGAAGTATGAGTGCATCGAATGACAGATGTACCAAGAAAACCTGTAGAGACATTAGGTTATTTTGAAACAGGAGCTATGAAAAACGATCAATGTCCTCGCCGAGATTCGAACCTCGGACCTCCCGAATACGCGCCGAGAGTGCTGACGGAAGGCGGAAGAAATACCTTGCATACTCCCCCTTTTAAAGCACGATTGGGGATTACAGAACCCAATCGCCAAATCCTGGTAGTCGAGAATCATCATTCACCATCTTTTTTTTGGTTCGGGTGCCACTATAGAGGCATTAGGCTATTTTGAAGCAGAAAATAAGAAAAATGAGCATTGCCCTCGCTGGGACGAACCTCTTGAATACACGCTGAGAGTGTTGACCATTACACCACGAAGGCATGCTAAGAAGGCGGGAGAAATACCTTATAAACCTACTGAAGTGTGTACATAATTTAATTTTTGGTCCAAAAACTAAATAAGACAGAAAATCCTGTACTGAAGCTGGAGAGATATAATTACATATGATAATGCTCTGATCACGATTTATAGGTAATGGAAGCTAGAAATGAGTTCAAACTCGTTTCCGAATACAGCTCGATGAAGAATATCGCACCTTTGAATTTTTAAGGTTATTTCATATGCTTCTTTTCACTGTCATAGTCACACCTGAAAGAAATATCGGAGAATTTTATTATTTTCTTTTAAAAATTATTATACAATACAAATTGCAAATAAAAAAATTACAAAATGTAATGTATAAGAAATTTTTTCAGACAAGTAGGTTGGATTGTTTAATTAAGACAAAAAAAAACACATGGGTTGTCTGCCTACGCTCTACCCCAGTTTTGACTAAGATTACGTGAAGGCTAGTTTTTGAAACTGATTTTATAGAAGCATAAATATGTCATATAAATATATGTCTTCTTTGAAAGAAAAAAAAAAGTTCCTCGATTCCGAAAATTAAAAAAAAAATTAAAATAATTTTTTTAATCTCAGTCTGAATACAGTCAATGAAATCACATTTAACAGCATCGGAAATTACGGAATAATTTGTGTGTGCAAAATACAAAAATCGTTTCGGCTCAAGTAAGCTTTCTTGGAAGTTGGCATTTTATGCAATGATTTAAGAGCTAGAATTAAAGATTGTTTGAAATTTTTAAGTGAGTTAAGTGGAAAAAATGTATGTTAGGTATATGTAAAAGGCCCACCAGCGGCCAAACGGCAAAGTCCCTCAACACTGGTAGTTCGGTCCAAGGTTCGAATCCTGCGAACGGGCTGGCTGCATGGGCGTTTTCGCCGTTTTCCGCATGTGTAAGTATTAATATGAGCCAGGTTTCCTTAGAAAGTTCTCCACGAAGGCATCCTTCCCTTCCAAGTAGTGCCTTAGGGCGCAATACGTAAATAATAATAATAATAATAGGTATACGTAAATAAATAATCTCAAATTCATATGAGTGAAAGCAACAGGCTGGAAGTATTAAAAAGAAACTTAGTAAAGGAACTAAGAAAATCATCTCAGAAGCCTTATATAATTAATTATAAGTACCCTGATAAATACTGCAATTTGAATTTCTTTTAGAACTTTAATCCTTTCGATATTAAACATAGTACCTATTCACTGATAGTTATTAATCGTCTTCAGTCGTAAAACAGATTTGAGATGGTAATGATGGGTATTAGAATTCCCTTTTTGGCTGAAACTTTAAGCAAACTTATAATTCTGGTCGTTACCTTGGGTCTTCTCCAAATTTATTAATTACTTTTTCAATATACGATATGTTAAATAAACAGGATAATTAAAAAAACTTATTATTCCGTTGCAGATACTTAACTTCTTTTGAAATTCTGCCAATTTCTAGAAAAAAAGTCTTTTTTATTTCCATTAGTTATTCAGTCAGTATAAGAACGTTTTCAATGCATTCTAACATGGCTGCCGCGTAACCGATATTAATCCCAGACATTTCTTATGGAGACATCTGAGGGAAAAACTAACAGCCTTCAAACGCTGTACTACTAAAGACTATTGTAAATTTCTCCATAGACTTAGACGTCTGTTGTTGATTCAATACAAACTTGTAGGTTCTCCTCAATAAGGTTAAAGCCAAGAAGATGCGTATCTTGAGCACGTCCTGTATTACTGGTTAGCCATATACTTGCCAATCAGTGTTTTAATTTCACTTTCTTACAATATTCTGTATATTAAAAGTTTATGAAAGTTATATTAAAATATTATATATTAATATATATATGAAGTTATATTAAAAGTTTTATGAAACATTTTCAACGTTTAATATTCCCTGCTTATATTATAAAGGCAATAATCTCGGTTGACTCATTAATTTCACTTAACTTTTAGAGTCATATAGAATAGACGATTTAATTATGATTTATAAGGTTATAGAGATTTATTTAGTTTGACTAACAGTTAATTTTTAGTTAAAGCAACTTTCCTTTTAGTCTCGTTTTTATCCACCTTTCCTGTTAGAATGCTGATGAGACAGCGCGCGTGTATTCGAACTGAGGGGGAAAGAATCGCTATTTAAGAGAAGGTATTGGTAGATGATTTTATGCGTGTTATGTCTGCTTGAAGGCCACGGTGTTATTTTGAATTACTAGCGAGTTGATTGTGTGACTGCTTCTAGCCATTAGGCTTGTTTCCACCGGCTTCTGCAAGTCAGAGCCTTCCTGCGCATTAAATTATCCTGTAAGCCATTAGGCTAATTTAATTACATTTTATTTTAAGTTCAACATCACCTATTTGAGTTAAAGCAAAAGTGTTGGCTTTATGTAAGCACAAGTGGAGTCATCTGTTCAACTATATGTAATTGAACAAAAGGTCCTTTACGTCCTTCTTCTGACTTTTTGTTGTGTTAAGACTTGAGGATAATTCCTCATACAATCTTTTTAGAGTTCGTTCGCTTATGCATCCTAAGAGAAAGAGGCTCTATACAGTATAACATTAAAGTTCGCTGAATAACGTCATAGTATGCTTGCGTTTGGTAGTGGGTGAATGATGAAACGCTAAAAAGGTCATCCATTACGTGCTTGAACATGTCTGAGTGCGGTGTAAGAACAGGCATTGTGGATTTCCGATCGTATCGCTCTGGTGTTCAAAGATGTGATAGTTTCTAGAAAATGGAACATCGAAGAAACTTTAAATTTGCCATATTGTATTGACATCAGATTTTTTTCTTGAGATATACATTACTTATTTCTGACCTTACTTCTGTAGTGCTATAAAAATTAAATTGTATTTAAAAGCAAGTATGCTGAAATCTAGTTATCACGAACTATTTAAATCATCTCAAAATTTTATTTTGTGAAACGATTTTGAGCATTTAATAAAGCAAGTTATCAAAACATCTTCAGTAAATTAATGTTAAATTACTAAATGTGCAAAGCCATTAACGGAGATCCCCTCGTTAGAGTCATTCTTACTGACAATTTAATTCCCGTATTTGCGATACACTTACACTCAATTTGGCCAGGAAAGCGAATAACTTCTGCTGTGTGAAAGTGATCTCTGGAATTACGAAATCTTCACCGTCATACTGATAAGCCCCGACCTGTGACTTCATTCTGCTTATCGTATTCCTAATGGACTTGTTACGACAAAGGAGATGGATATCTGCCTAGCAAGAGCCTGGCATCGATTGGACATCCACTGGGTACATTGTCTTATTTTTCTCGCTCATTTGTTGAGAAGCTCTGTCTAGAATATCAGAGGGAAATCCTCATCCATTTACTCGCCGTTATTGAGCTCCAGGTATATGTTCCATAAGAATAGGTTATTTTAGCTGAATCTATAATTAGATATAAGATTAAATCGGGAAGCGGAAGAAATCTGAAGGTTGTTAGGATTACTGGGTAAACTGCGGAGCTATGATGAATTATTTTAGTACGAATATTTATTTAAAATAAATTTTCTAAAAGTGTAATTAATATTTCCTTTCATTTAAAAATTAGTATTTTATTTCACCGTAGCAGCTGGTATTAATCATTTGGTATCACTTGAGAACAGAAGCACCACTACACTGTATTCTGTTACTCAAATTTAAATTTAACTAGTTACTTTTCATTTGTTTATTTTCATTTGTTTGAACCCTTCCTTCCTGTGAAGAATTTTCGTCTTCACAGACTAAAGAGGAGGATAGCTGAACTTCAGTAATAGAGGCAAGAGTTAAAATTTAGCTCAGTAATACAGAGGAATGGTAAAAGTTAACTAAATGGCTTTTTAACTATATCTTGTACTTTAACTGAAAGCAAAATAACTAGCCATAGCATATTTGAAGCCATAAACCACGAAATCATATTTTTACCTAACAGCTCGGCTCTGGTAATGGAGATTAAAGCCTGTACGCTAATAAATACAAAATTCACTTTCCAATTCGTTTACTTCACAGGACAATTAAGCGTTTAGCTGTTTATCTCAGGCTAATGTGCAGTATCCGACGGCAGCTACAGCACTTTCCTTGAACTACGCTTTTGCTTTTCAGTACCAAACTAATCTGCATTCTAGTGAAAGTTAATAGAAAAAATGGAATGTATGAGACACACAGTCCCGTGCACTGGAGATAACCATGTTTTTTTTCGTACAGTGCTACCATTGCATCACAATGCGAGAACCATATATATATTTATGCAGATTCTTCATTATTTAATTTCTTTAAATATAACACAGGGCGATAATATTTGGTGGCAACGGTTTGAAAAGTGATACGGACATTTACAGTGAATCCACGCAAAATGCCAAAACGAAAGCTCTGATGAGCTAACGCTCCTTTGGGTTAATAAAGGTTAGCTAAAATAAATCATTTACTTCTCTTCTGCGACATTTAATTCGATGTGTGTTTTAAAGTGAAAGAAAATATTTTATTTTCCTAAGGCTCCATTTCCTAAATTTTATTCTCTCGATAACAAATCTTTTATTAAATAATTATCCCTTGACCCTCTTTCTGGCTTCATTAATAAGAATAACATTACGTTAATAAGAATAACTATTTATTAATAGCAATACCAACATAAATTTTTTGATTAATTCCATGAGGGAAATATTTCTGTAAATCTAATCTATGATGAGTTAATCTATGACGAGATCTAAATTGTAGACCGTTTATGACTATACTTATTCATACAGCAGATTTAAACCTTTAACTGTTTATCAGTCTACCAATTTCAGAAGGTTTATCAGCTTAGTAACTAACAATGAATGAAATCATTGTCGAAGGATGGTGTTATAATAGCAGATTTATAGCTAGCTATGTGTTTCAGCGTCCGGAAACAATTAAGATTTCGCGCCCACTCCTAGTTGCGTAGAATGTAAAATATTTAATTCTAAAATTTTGTAACATCTGTTTGGCTCTCCTGGATGCTGCGCTCGGAGGCAGAAGACCCCCTCTAGCTACTCCACTGTATAATAGCACCACAAGTCTTATAAGATTGTTTATTTCGAATAAAAGCCAACGATGGTTTCCGCCAAAAGGAAGAGAGGTACTTTTACAGACTTTCTAATAGATATTGACTCGTATTACATTGCTCATGAAAAAAAAAGAGGTCAACATGTATGCAGACAGCCCCTTTACTGAGATTCCAAATCAAGTACCACATTGAGTGATTTTTTTTCTAGTTGACGATCAGTGGGTACAATGTAGAAATAGTGGTTTCGTTCTGAAAACCTTTTCAGAAATCTCACATTCTTATACATCAGAGAGAATTCTATGTGCTTTGCTAATTAAATCTACTAATTACTAATTAAAGTCCGATTTTGTAAAGCTTATTTAGGCCCTAACTGTTATTGCTGTAATTGAACTAGTATATATTACTGAACCTATATGAGATTTTGGTAATTTAGTAATTAAATAACTGCAGATTTTTTTAAAAATCTATTGGTAAATCTTTGTTTTCACCACCATTTACTCAAAGGAGACATATACATTTTTTTAGTTTTCCTAAGATCATAAAAATTGTTTTTTGCACAAAGAGATGAATGAAAAGACATGACTGGAACAATTGCTACAGACATAGATATAAAAATCCTAATCCATCCATTTAAGTTGGAATTTCTAAAAGTTTTAGATTAATTGTGTCTGCTCAATGCAGGAGAAATGATAAAATATTCCTACTAGAAGGAACATGCGCTCTAATTTTGATAAAAGCTTGAAACTTAATATGTTTTAAAGTGGAAACAGAAAAAAATATTTTTACTTTATTTGCCAGGGCAAACAGAATAGTAATCATCAAAATGTATGTAAGCATAAAATACGATAATAAAAAAAAGATAAAACTTCAAAAAAGTTGCAGAAGAAACAAGAATCACGAGAAAAAGAATTGAAATAGAATTTTCTCCTTTCTGCATTATACATAACAATATAAAACATTTTTTGTGCATCACAGCCAATATGGAAATTGTGGAAAATGAATGGTTGCAAATAGAAGAAAACCATTTAGTTACAACTAAATGGTTTTCAAGTATCTTACTTCTAAAAGTAAGAGTTATTCGATAACAGATAATACAACAAATCCAACATTAGAAGAGTAATTTATATTTTAAAGTGAATAAAATTAATGTAGATCATAAGCTGCAAAATAAATTACCACATGAACATATTAGTTATGAAATTCAGAATTGTGCTTAAAGTATTATTACTATTTCATTATCGGCTTAACAGCATACACATAGGACAAAAAAAAGGAAGACATATTTGTATATAGTGTTGTTGAAGGTAAATATGAAACCTATTTTTCAATACAAGGCGATAAAATAAGAAACAGTAAGTTTTGTGTGTGCGTTTCCATGTGTTAGACTATAACAAACACACCAGAATTATCTACATAAGGCGACGGGATGCCTCCATGGGAGATTTTTCAAAGGAACTTGGCTTGTATTCGCGTTACACATGGGAAATACCACTAAAAAAGCTTTTTCAGCGACTCTATTCACAGGTGTTGAACAATCAGTGTACAGCGGTATTATGCTATTAGCGAGATCCAAAAGAAGATCTTGGAAAATTTGAAATACACACATCTTGGCAATCAGGGTAGGTAGATAGATAGCAGAAGTGAGAGAGGACCAGAGACTTCGCCATAGATGACACAGATAACGCCCCAGTACACCAGCTATCTTAAAGAAACCCCATCATAGGGCAATTAGTATGTTTCTCAGTGTAAATGGAAAAAGGAATGGGCTATTGTTGGGGATTAATGGTATATCTCAGTATATAAAAGCGTATTTGTGTTTTTTGTGTAGCTTATCTGGAAAACCGATATGAAATAGATTTCAACTTATGTATTACAAGTTATAATTTATGTGTTATAGAAATGAAAAGAAAAACTCTCTTAGAGCCACAAAAAGTACTTTTTTAATAGCTTATAGAGTTTGACTTTTTCGAGGGCATAAATTACTAATAAACTTCTTACAGGCGTTAAGTGAATTATCGATGTGTATGAAATGAACTACAGAACCTCGAAAACATTATAAAATTTACAAACGTCACTCCTCGTCTTAGAGGATCCGCCGCCACTTGTGGCCATGCAACTTAAAGTAAAAGTAAAATTCAAAGTTTAAAACCTAACCTAGAAGTAAAGTACTACACAATTAAATTTAAATCTAAGTTCGCTCAGAACTCTTCATTGGCGTAACAATTAAAATGATGCCAGCTATAACGCAAAGCCGAATAATTACGATCTTACCACAGCTGGCAAAAGTAAGTAACGTGGCCTCGAGACAGAGAAGCATCCTTCGTCTCACAATCCAAAAATCCATCAGCTTAAATGCTCTCTAACTCATTTACATTTCTGATGGAGAAACGGAATACAGAAGTTATAGTAAAGGCTGAAATTATAAATACTAACTAGTTATTGCAAAATAATAGTAACTCTAAAAGCTGTTGATATTACGGCTAGAAAATCAATCTGAGCTAACATCGATCCCATGCGTAACTTGAATACGAAGCAGATTTCCTTAGCAATTCTTCCACGAAGGTATGTCTTCCCTTAAGCAGTTAGCCAAGGTGTGCTTTGCCATAATGAAACTATCCAGTCTATTATTAGTAAATCTGTAACTGGTAAATATTAGTTACAAATGTATATATGACGTTTTGTCTATTAAATATAAGAAATGTAGAGTTATTAAGATGTTTTCGATATCAAGAAACTGAAGATATCCGCAGTGCTCTAGCCGGGATTCCAACTCCGGACCTCCCGAATACAAGTCGTGCGTGCTTCCAGTTACACCGCGAAGGTATGTAGAATGGAGGGAGAATACACATGTTTATACACGTTACATGCTTTACGCCGCCCAACCGGTATAGCGGTTAGCGTCGCTGACTGCACTGCCGAAGAGCCCAGGTTCGAGTTCCGGAAAAGATGGATGTTTGTAAATGTATAGTGTACGTGCGATATGGGGGCACTCTAAATATGCGGTCAGACGAAAATCTCTCAAGAGGTTGATGGTAGGGGAAAAGAATGGGAGGCCCTCGGACCCGTTCCCCCGAGGTGCTTTCCATCAAAATTGGCAGGGGGATTGAGCTAAATCGCGCTGTCACCTTAAGGTGCTCAAGGCTGTTGCCAACGGCAGGCGTAAGTTTGCGCCCTTGATACGGGGAATTTCGTGTTCTTGGGCTGACTATAGGGTAGACAAGTGAACATCAGCAACAACAACAATAGCATGCTTTATCTTTATCTTAGTAAACTATTATGAAACTTTTGACTTTTGGGGCATTTTGCACTGCAAAGACAGAGCTGAAACTAGTAAAATTTTATATATTATCTTGAAAAATTTTATACGGCAAAGTACAAGGTCTGGGATTTAAAGGAGGGTAGAAACTGTAGTCTTTTTGGAACATCCTGTATAATTAATCATTCGTTGAACCACCCTAATTAAGTGAATTTAAATCGGATTCTAATTCTCTTTGCTTTTGCTCATAAACTAAATATGCTACTAGGATTCTACGATATCACGAACAGCTTTTTAAAACAAAAATGCATTTAATGAAAGTACGGCTAAAATGCAGATGCTTTTAAATAATGTGCAATTGCATATGTAAAATATAAAATTCTTAAAATCAAGGAATTATTTTTTTTTAAGACTAACATATTTGTGCCCTCGCTAGAAGATTATTTTAACGTTTATATTTTTAATTTTCTACATTTTTCATAGCCTTTTCACCACACGTTTCTTCAAAATTGAAAGTGTGTTGATCTTCTTGAGGAGAGAACGAAATTAAATTAAAACGTTCTAGACCCGAAAATTAACTGCTGTTAGATAGAACAATTTCATTTCAAAACTCAGTGTTTCGCAACTTGAATTTTTTTCCTTCAGTAATGCTATAAAAATCTTTTTAATGCTTAATAAGGAAAAAGGTACCGTGTTTTAATTACAAATTAAAAAACCGCGTTAAAAAATACCAAGCGGAGAAAGCTCCACTTCAACTTACAAGAAATAGAAAGCAATTTCTTAATAAAATAGCACCTTTGCCTCCCAGAGAAAAAAATAAAATCGAAAATATTAAAAAAAGTGCAGCGCAAAACATACCGAATTAGTTTTTGCCGTTTACAAGGAACATATTATAAATATGTAAGAGTTGGGAAGTAATATGGCTGACTCCAAACCTTTGCAATTTAATTAAATTTCGCTATATCCGAAAAGAGCTCTGAAACGCTTTTTGCCCGAGTGTATTGTAAATTAAAATATATCGATATAAGTGACTTGATGCAATGTGCATTCTTTTTTAATGTTTAAAGATAAAAGCTTCAAAGATTTCGTTATCTAAGTTACAATCTTAACGCCATCTGTATTGTATTTTGATTATTGAAAAAAAAACTCCTTTGAAAGGATTATGCGTGTTTCAAAACGGAAAAATTGCAGAATGTGCTCGTATCTCTTTTTTGATCAATAAACATTAGAGAGACGTATATTTACAAAAAAAATTGGATATGAGGTCATTAAATTAGGAATAGTACAGAATAGCAAATATTTGAGTCTCCTTTCAAAGCTATTGATCAAAGAGCTTTAATAAGAAGGTCTAAAACGCTTCTTAATTCGTGGTGTATTTTAGTATTTTTATTATAGTAGGGTTTGTATTTCATATTTTTTCTTTGCTCCCTCCAGACTCAGAGATTATGTTTTCATTGTTGAATTCCTTGTACTGTGAGTTATTTACTTACATCTGTAAGCCTCGTGGAATACGTCGTGGAACACGAGGAGTTTTGTATTTGTTTTCTTAATTAAAAAAGCTGATGTGTACACCACGTGACTTCTTTGTACGGAATATTAAATTATACTCATTTTTTCCCCTCCATTTCATTTAAACGTATTTCCTCGAATTTCATGAAAGATCTGTTTCTCATTCAATTAGTTCAATTTTCCCTTCGCTTCACGGCAAAAATACATAAAAACTCAAAATATTTTCATTAAAAATTAAAATATATAGAAAAACATAAAACACCAAATGCATTTAAACCAATTAAACAAACAATTTTTATAATTAAAATTATAGTTTCTATGCAAAAACAAGCAATTCAACTAGCGGGCAAGAAGATAGATCTTTTGGTGCACAAAACTAAAAGCTTACTTTTGCTCCCACTCAGCAAAAAGCCACTGAAGAAGAAAGACTTAATTCCCTATTCTGCTAAGTTTCAAATGTAAACAAATATGGCTGCTATGGTAAAAAAATTGGGCTTAGCCGCACTTAAACTACTTTTAAATTGTTGATAATTCTACAACTATTACATACAGATTAACTAAAGGCATAGAAACCTTAGCCGGAAGATAAGAACAACATAATTCAATACCTACGTATGCACAGACGCCACGAAAAAATCTATTCTGAATCCATTTTAAATCAGTTTTATAATTCTTTTGAGGAAAAACGTCCCTTAACAAAATTCAATATTAATTTCACTAATATAAGAATTTACACCAATAAATTTAAATTCATCGTAGCATTTAGCCAAGTGCCTTTCCTGGAACCTTAGAACTTTTTAAGATATTTCAATAGTTTCTCATGACAGGGACTGTAAATGAAACATAAATAATTCTGCTGATTTTGTTACAGAAAAACCACATCCTAATACGTTTTTAACAATTTTGCAGCGAAGCAATATTTCTTTACTGTAGGCTTTTGCGGTTTAAGAAAACAAACATATTCACTTTGAGAAAGGTAAATTAAGGTTAAATAAATTTTTGGCCGTTTAAAATTATATAAAAATGCAATTTTAATTGCGAAGAAGATGAACTTGCATATTGCATATTACATTAGTATCGTTGTGATTACAGTTGAAACGTGTAATAAATATTAAGATACCTTGAGGGGATTAAGGGAGTTTTTAAAAAAGTCAGTTTAAAGTTTCTTATACTTTAATCATTACATATTCTACGAAACCGACGACACATAGGCTTATAGTAAACTGGACAAAACTTTAAGACGACAGAAAAAAAAATTCTTCATGCAAAAATGGCAAAAAAGATTAGTGGCTTTTATGTGTCTGATAAGTATACAAATTTAAAATTTAAAAATGCCGCCCAATGTAATTATAAATTTTTTTGTGAAGAGGAAATGGAATTGCAAATTAATTCAACTTAGAATTGAAAATTAGTTGTAGGGTTATTCCTGTGCTACAGGTTTAAGTAAAGTTGCTTTATTGCATTCAGCATTATTTGCATTTTTGCATAATAGAATAAATCGCTCCTTCCTTAATTACTAAACCTTTTAAATGATTAAAAATACCGCTATAATAAATTTACATTCATTTTTCTCAAATTGGAAAAAGACTCCAATCTTAAGTGACCTTTCTTTTTCTACATTGTGGAGAAATGCTACTTAGCTAGGGAACGACCAAAAAGCAAAAGTTTTAATTCGTTAAATATTTTAGAACCACAGGTCATGCATATTTACATACTTAATCTGTGGAAAAAGTATGGAAAAATTAAGATCAGTTAAATTTAACAAAAAATTGTTTCTTCTTAGAAAATAACGTTTTTTTTTATCGTAAAATTTTACACACAGATTTGATGTATTAACATACTTCAATATTTTGGAACAAATTTATTTATATTTAAATAAGGAGAGATTGATGAATATTTTAATTTAAAATTTCCCTTTACTGTAAATGAAACAATATATTTCAATAGTTTCCAAAAAATAGTTCCCAGGAATATTTTACTGTGGCACTGATAGCTTTTTAGTGGCTTCGCTTCCTCGAGCAAACAAACGAGAGTATGAAAACTTAACAGCAGTATTTTTTCTTCCTCCTACGAAATAAAGGAAGTATTGTAATCACGAAAAATTCCGTGTATCATATTTCAACGAAAATATCCATTTTCACAGCTGTCGAAAGCAATTTAACGATGTTTTTCCTTGATACGTAAGGACAGACTAAAGGACTATTTCTCCACAAACGGATTCTGAAATTGATTTGAAGTGGATTCAGAAGAGATTTATTTCCGTGACGTCTGTACGTACGTATGTATGTATCTCACATAACTCAAAAAAGAGTAGCCTCAGAACGTTGAAATATAGTACGTTGTATATAGAACCGCTATAGCATGTAGTTCTGCACAAATCTTTTCAGTGTCAATCGGCACCACCAAAATTATATAAATATACATATATATATCCACCCTGTTACTCGGCTTCGCGAGTTCAGTATTTTGTATTCTTATATGTTGCTAAATTGTGCATTTTTTGCTTTAAAAGTGATTGAATTATGTTGTTCTTATCTTCCGGTTAAGGTTTTTATGCCTATAGTTAATCTGCATGAAATAGTTCTAGAATTATCAACAATTTAAAAGTTCTTTAAGTACAGCTAGGCCTAATTTGTTTTACCATCGCGGCCGTGTTTGTTTTACCATCGCGGCCGTATTTGTTTTCATTTGAAGTTTAGCAGAATAGTGAATCAAGTCAGCTTCGCTTCTGCACCTTCAGTGTCTCTTTTTGGCGAGGGGGATCAAAAGTAAACTTTTAGTTTTGTGCACCGAAAAATCTGCCTTTTTGCCTGCTGACCGAATTGCCTGTTTTTACATAGAAACTCTAATTTTAATTGTAAATATTGGTTTTTTATTTTAACTGTACTTGGTGTTTTATGTTTTTCTATATTTTTCAAATTTTAATGAAAATATTTTGAGGTTTTATGTATTCTTGCCTTACTGCAAAGTGAGAAATGAATTAATCGAATGAGAAATCTATCTCTGATGAGATTCAGGGAAATAAGTGTAGAAGAAAATGAAACAAAAAATGCGTATAATTTAATATTCCGTGCAAGGAAGTCATGCGGTATTCGCATCACATTTTTTAATTTGTACGACAGTTCTGCGACAATAATTATTATGTTATACTTGCAAAATATGAAGTTGCATTATTATTCGATTTTGAGGCAAATTAAATTATTTAATTTTTTTATTTATTAATAATCATAAATCCAAGAAAAAGAATATGTGAGCATAAATTTCAGCAAGGTTTTTGAAGAGCAAAAATATAAAAAGATGAGTGATCGGTATCATTATTTATATTTCCATTATTGCTCTTTTTGTATCTAATATTCTACAATCATATGATTCTCATGCTGCCTAAGATTCAAATAATGTTTAATGAAGTTATGCTGGGCTCTTAGGTCGCCTTTATTAGAAAAATGGGTATTTTTGCCGTTAATGATACACAAATATCATGTAGATCACTAACATACATTTAATCTGATTTCCTATATCCAGTGTAACTGTAAAATAAAAAAAGTTACATTTTGATTTCACAATTTGTTTACTAAATAGAACTTTTTACATGAAACTCAGTTTTTTATTAGCTGCATTTTTTAGGCTAAAAGTTTATTTTAAATGTAGGAAGTGTTGCATTTCATTTATATTTTTACATTTTCTTCGACTATAAAACATGCTGTGTCATTTGTTATTAAATTTGAAAAAAATCAAAGTAGAGTCAGAAAATCTACATTTAACGTATGGAAAACTTGGTCCCTTGACACGCACTTATGTTTAATTCATGTACCTCTTATCATTCTTCTTACATTTCCGTTCATGAATGATATTTCCGAATTCTGGTATTATTTTTTCCTCCTTTTATCATCTCATATTTCAGATTGAATTTTTTGGAATAATTCATCACTACTTTTGATGCTACGCGTGGTTAAATTTACATGCCAGTTTTTGAACCAGGCTAGTATGATGATTGAAGTAAGTGTTATTTAAATATTGCCGAATGATATTTTAAATAAAAAATTTTACATTTTATATTAAGATAATATAAAATGTAAAATTTATTACGCTTAATAAGATTCAAAAGGATTATACAATTCAGTAGGATAACAAAAGTAATATGAATTAATAGTTTTAGAACAATATTATTCGAAATGTGATGCTGCTAGTTATTTCATAGATGCAATATTAGATGAAATTACTTTAATAACACTTATAAAGTAAATGACATGTGTGTTATATTAGTATAAATTTTTAAAACTTCTGTTGCCCAGATAATGCTTATCTTTCACGATAATTCCTTTATTTGCTTATTATTTTAAGCCGTGAAGAACTGCTAAACTGGCAGAATGTTTTTTTAAATGGCAGACACTAGCCATTTTTAGACTTCCGCCACTACTAAGGCCACAAATTGTGGTCATTTTACTATGGAGGCACCTAATAGTAGGCCACCGTTATCTCGTAAGCGGGGACAGACAATTTTACATCAGTGCCTTCTCCATGTTTCGAACCCGGATCCTTCGGTATTACAGTCGGCTTTTCTAACCACTATACCATCTGGATGGCTAGCAAAAACCTAAAAGTGCTGGATTCTTCATAAATTTCTGCTCTAATCATACGTGCATATTTTTGAGGAGATAATTTTCAAAGTCTGTAGCTAATATTTTGTTTTGCTTTGTTTTTCAAAATACCTGTAAGGAAATTATTGCTCTCTGTAATTTTAGAATAATAGATATTTGTAAAATGCCACCTCTTCGTTATAAGTAAAAGCAAACATTAATTACAATTTCTTTGGTAAATTATAACGAAATTATACTAAATCTAACATTTGGCCTTCTTAGCTTCTCAAACATTATTTTTCTCCTTCAGTTTGTGGATAAAATTTTAACTTCTTTAATAAATTATACAGTCTAAGATAAAGTTGCAGGCAGACAGAAAATTATGAGTAGATTTTATACGGATCTATTTCAGTAGTATTGAACTATAGGTTTTGTATTAATATCCGCCTAGATTTTAAACTATATGTTTAATAGCTAGTAGATTTGGATATCACTATTTGGCATCAAAAAATATACTCTCAAAATTAAATTCACTTGCATAATTAAATTTCACCTTGCTCCAAGCAGGGTGATAATTTTTCACAGCAATAAAGTTTAGAATATGGGTCAAACAGCATTTGAAAAACTAAGCTGATTTCTGAGATCCTAGCTCTTTTGTTCAATCGTAATCTCTAATCATATTTACTTTCTCTTCTTAACTCATTTTATATAATTATGAGTTTACACATTTAAGAAGTGATTAAACTTAAATAAGAAAATGTGTAATATAAGTACATTGCCACATATTAAGATCCGTTAGTGACTAATGATATAAATTTACGTCAAGAGAAGGAAAGATTAGGAACACGAAATGTAAAGATTCTTGTACATGAAAACTTGGATACTTAGTAATTACTGACAGAGATAAAAAATCAGCGTCAACTATGTTTAAAAAACACTAGAACTGTGATATTCTTAAATATTTAGAAGCTTTCACAAAACAAATCTCGCACATGCACTCAAAAGCAGACCACTTCGCAGTTGATTCGTTACTTGATCGTGACAGAGCACATGAGGCGCTAACATAAGAGGTATACTCTCATATGGATCTTTTTAAGGGAGATTGGATTATTTTCACATTGTTGGGTTACTATGAAATAGGACTACTATGTTGGGTCACTGTGCAGTATTAACCAGTAGGGCTATTATTAAGCTCTGACAGAATAGTAGGCACTTGAGATCTCGGTCAGATGAGCTGCCATTTGAAACTCTTTCCATCTTCAACTTCCCATCGGTAAAGAACTCCATCTCGCAGGTTAAGGGAATTCCACAAAGCTCAGTATCTTTTCGTCACTGGACTAAAGGGTGTCATTTCTTGTCAAATGGATTTCTCGTTTGTTATTTCTATTCATTACAATAATTGTCTCAATTTCGGAACTTCCATTCGGGTCTTTCTCAGTTTTTCTGTACTCCAGGGATCAGTCTCTGATTTTGAGGAGTCTGTGTTAATTTGATTGACAAATGGAACTTCAAAGCCATATTTTAACTTGACTTTAAGAAAAGTGTTTGCACTTTTCTGCACAGGGTCTTCAGGGTTTCCAAGTGAAGTTCCTTTCCAGTGTCGAATTTCCATGTCCTATTCCTCCAGCCGCTGCATCCATCTTAGAAACTTTACGTCCGGATTTTTGAAATTAAGTATCTAACCTAATGAAGTATGTTCGGGTCGCAACAGAAATATTCTGCTTGAGATATAGTGGTGGAAATGTTCTACTGACTTCACAATTCCTAACAGCTCTTTTCTGAAGGCATAATAATTTTTTCTGGTTTCGAGAGACTTTTACTAAAATAGTTAATGACATAATCCGGTCAATTTCTAGTGAACGAATATAATTCTTTCATTGCTGACGTCTGTATCGAGAATAAAGTCGTATTCCGGTTGGGGATAAATCAATACAGAAGAGGAAGGTCAAAGCATTCTTCAGGGTTTCAAATTCTTTCTCACGCTAATCAGTCTACGAAAACTTTTGTTTCTCTTTTGTTACGCGGTGCTAAGGCGTTGCAATTTGAGAAAAACCTTTGTCGAATCTTCGGTAGTAAGTGCTGTGGCCGAGAAAGCTTCTTAACTGATGAACGTTTTGAGGGTGACACCCGTCGCGAACAAACTTGATTTTCTCAGCATTAGCGAGTTCACCTTAGGCAGAAATAATATGAGCAAGGCAGATAATTTCTTGACGAAATAATTTACATTTCATAGGACGGAGCTTTATGTTAGCTTCCCTGAGCTTTTGTGTTTTCTAAATTTTCTTCAAAAGCGCGTCAACAAAAAAAAATGTCGGCGAAATACACAAGGCATGCTTCATTTAGTCTTTTCAGAATTGACTCAATTAGACGTTCAAATGTCGTTGAAACGTTGCAAAGTCTAAAAGGCATTATTCTAAGCTAACAGAGTCTTTGGCTGATAGTAAATTCAGTGTTCTCAAGATCTTGACTGTCTAGTTTCACTTGCCAATAGCCGCTCTTCAAATCCAAAGTGGAAAATAATTTGTTTCTTCTTAGCGTGTGTAAGGTATTGTTGATTCAAGTCAAAGAGCTTTCTTCTAAATGTCATTTAGACGTATGTATTCGACATAAAATCGCATGAACCCGTCTTTCTTCCGAACTAAGACAACAGGCGATGCCCAAGGACTAGACAATGGCTCGATCTGCATCTCCTTCAAAAGTTTCACAACTTTCTCTTGTTTCACGAAGAGAAGACGACGAGAATGTTGCTTGATAGGTGAATCCATAGTCGTCCGATGTGTGACACATTCGTTCAACCAACGCCACTAGGCGATGATGAGAAGACATCTTCAAATTTTTCAATCAATACAGGTGTACTGTGCCTCGGATCGATGGAACTTTGCACGATACTTCTCACAAGAGAACATGAAGCAATTTTCACATCTTTCGTGAAAGTACTAGGCCTATCGCTTTTGTTGGTAATCCTGGCACATTTTCTTTTGTTAACTCCTCAATCGGCAGCTGCAATTAAAAGTCCTTTCTAACATGTGGTTTTCTTTGTGAAATTAGTAATCCCTACGTTCAACTTCTCGTGAATTTTTATTGCACCGCCGATAATGCATTCCCTTCTTGAAGGGTTAGTAACATTCATGAGAAATTATCGTGTAGCAGCGCATTTTCATCTGCTTTCATCTCATCTGCTCTACGGGTATACCTCCATTAGATGTGCATAATTCCGTATTCTTGGCATCTAACAATATCCATACTTTTTTAAAAGTGGAGTCCGAAGATGCATAGATGGGTTATATCAGATACATAGATTATGTTGTCGTATACAAAGTATATAAAGTTCATGTGCATCACCATTTTCCCATGCACTAGCATTTTCTCTCCATTCATGGTTTGTAGATTCAAGGATGGAGCCGTATAGCGTAAGTGACCGTTCAATCGCATTGCTCTCTCAGCTCGTAGAATAGTCACGTTAGGATGGAAAACCGTTGATTTCTCCTTCCACGCACGTGTCCTCTCCGCCTTGAACATAAGATATTTGAGGAATATAGTTTCCCCGCTGCGCTTTCAGTATACTTTTTGTCTTTAGAGCTAGAAGCACACGATACTGTTTTCGTAGATGTCCTACTCTGTTACAGTTCCAATATTTTATTTTATTTTTATCATTCCGCTATTTTGTCTTACACTGGTGTGCAAAAATTAAGGACGAAGTCGAAAAATTAGCATATCAGCTGAACGCAGAGGCAGAGCGGACAGAAAGACCAATCAGGAGATTAAGTAAGGTGATGTACGGTAGCACATGCGCAGATATGCAGGTAGACGTAATGGGGGAGTGTCTGAATAGTATAAAGCATGTTGTCGGTGTAAGATCAGTATTTCTGGCAAAGAGATTGCACGCCGTATAGCAGTTAAAATCACACCGAGTTGCTGCCTCAGCGAGAAATGGCGAATAATCAGTCTGTTAGACGACATCTGGATGCTTTTACCCGAGGTCGAATCATTGGGAAGTTGGAGGACGGCCGCAGTGTGGCAATGTGGCTGCAGAGTTCGGAATTGCTCACAGCATCGTTTCACGACTTTTTAGACAATTTCAAACTACAGGAACAGCTATCCGGGGGTTTAGTAGTTGTCGTCCACTAGGAACCACACCCGCAGATGACCGGTATATTGCCTTACAGGCCAGAAGAAACAGGCGGCAGACAGCGGGAGAAATCGCTAGACACACGACACAGGCGACTGGACGACCGATATCGCGTTTTACCGTGGCCAGAAGACTGCACGGTGGTGGTCTGTTTCCACGACGCCCTGTACGGTGTGTACTTTTAACGCCTGCCCATCGGAGAAGGCGTTCTCTGTAGTGCCGGGAACACCGGAATTGGAGAGACAATGAATGGGGACGAGTACTCTTTACAGATGAGAGCAGATTTAGTCTGAGTTGCGATTCTAGACACATACACATCTGGACAGAGCGGGGAACACGCAATAACCCCTTCAACATCATCAAAAGGGACTGTTTTGGAGGTCGCGGAGTTCTCGTTCGAGCAGACATAATGCTTGGTAGCCGGACCGACCTTCATATCTCCCAAGGAGGTTCGTCACCTGGGACTGCTATTGTAACGAGGTTCTTCTTCCTTACATGCGTCTTTTCACAAGGGCTATGGGTCCTCAGTTCCTCTTCATGGACGACAACGCTCCACCTCATCGCACAGTTACTGTCGAAGAGCTGTTGGAGAGTGAAGATATTGAACACATGGATTGGTCGGCAAGGTCTCTGGATCTAAATCCCGTCAAGCATGTACGGAACTTACTAGGGAGACCCGTGGCAGCACGTAACTTATCGCCAGTAACGATTCCGAAACTGCGATTGGTGCTACAAGAGGAACGAGCAGCAGTGTCTCAACAGCTCATTAACAACCACATATCCAGCATGCACAAATGATGTGAAACCTGCCTAGCAGTCAGGGGAGATCATATCCCCTATTAAAGACCGGATGTTTCTTGCTGGACACCCATCACAGGGATGTTTCGGCCTTCAGTCGCATTGCGCTCCATGCTACTTTTTCAATAAAGCTTCTTTTTATCCCTCTGATTTCTCTTTTAGTAAGTGTTGCTTACATTACTCATGTCCTTACGTATTGGGGATCTTACGGTATTAAATGTGTTGATTTGGAAAGCTTTTGTACAAAGTTATATTGAAAAAACCGTCTCGTCCTTAATTTTTGCACACCAGTGTAGATACTTTCGTTGCCTACACTGGTTCCGTCAGTTCCGCCACCGCTTTCCGCATTGTATCATTTATTGTATCTTTTATTGTGCAGCCACCCCTTGCAAGCTGAAGGATTCTTGACAACGTCTACAAAATATCACATGATGTCTTTAATTTCATAGCCACAATCCGGAAATGTTAGCTGTTTTAGCTTTTCGATGTTAGTTGCCAATTATTAAAGGATCTCTCCTGGTTTCTGCTGTCGAATTTTAAGCTGTAATTTGTGATATTGAATGTTTAAAGAATGTTTCTCCAAACCGAAACTCTAGACCATTAATTAAGGCGTCAACATCCGAACGCTTTTCAGGTGGGAGCGTGTATAGGCTCGCTGGCTCTCCTCGCTACCAAATTTGGCTTGTTGATAGGGTCCCACCGATTTACCTATGAAATCATTTGGAATTGTATTTAAACACGTTCCATGACGACTTCCCGCTATATAATAAGAGCTTAATTGGCTTTCCTTCGATGGAGCTCTTCATTTCTGTACCATTCGTTTCTATCAAAGTCTTCATTTCTGTTGCTCCTCTCATCATCTCAGCGACAATTCATCCATAGAGGTTTGCATTTCTGCAGCATTCTGTTCCATCGATGTCTTTATATCGGCAATCATTTTCACCATGGCTTTCAGCTGTTCTTCCATCTTTACCTTTATTCGCATTCAAAGAAAATACTAATTCAAGAATATTCCAAAAAGTCGCCAGGTGACGAGTAATCGGGAAATGTGGCTAACGTTGCGACAAAAATTGTCACTAAGACTCCTCAGGAATAAAATTGCTTATATCTTAAGTTCTAACTGAGCAATTTTTATAATTCTAAATTTGTTGCTTTAAGAATTAAAAGATCTATCATTCTATGCAGCAAATAAATATTTAAACAAAACACATGTGGCTACAAATTACTTTAAATGCAAAATAAACCATCAAATAATCATTATAAAATCAATCAATAAGTATAATAAATATTACAAAATATTATATGAATACAGAAAATCAAAATATAATAAAAAGGCTGAAAATATTTACAAATATTTACACGACTACAAAACAGCTCGTAAAGCTTACATATTAGACAGCCCTTAAAGATCACATATAAGATAATATTTCCGTTTTTTAGGAGTTATACATGGGAACTATTTAATACAGTTTTATATTTAGTACGTTTCATAAGTATTGAGAATGGTTTGAATTATCGTAAAGATGTTTAAATACATGAAAATACGATCTGATAAAAACAATCAAAATCATTTTAAAGTTATATTGTAAATGGATTCTTCTGAAACAGATTAATTAGCTTATTCTTCTGGGAACATTTTTTTATGTTTCATATTTATTTTATTCGTACTACGCTTCGCACGATTATAAGCTTTTGAATTAGAATCAAAGACATTATAAAATAAATTGTACCTTCGAAAATGAAAGCTTAAGTTCAAAAATTTCTTTTAAAAAGGTAAGAATGCATTTCAAATTGTGCAACTTAGTTTTATTGAAGATAGTATCTAGATTTTACAAATTGCCTTAATAATGTCGCTTTTAAAGGTGCAAAGTAGAAAAGCTTTTATGCTATTCAACTTAATTTACATATAACAATGAAGTATGTTGCAATTCTCCTCGTAAAGGAGGATTTATTCGCTGTTCAGAGTCTTGTTGGAAATTTAAATACTTAATTCTTTAGCTCTATTGTGAATCTTGAATGCACATGAGAAATTTTGTGAAGGCTGCAATTATAATTCGCCATCTGCATGGGTAATAAACCCGAAAATCCTGGCAAGTTTCCTTATAATAATCTAACAAAGGCTATAAGGAAATATTGCTACAAATAGTTACATGCTAATTCAGGTTTTATAATCTTTCAGAATTATGTTCCAGCGTCGAGATTAACAATGGATCTGCACATACAGATGATACGCTTTCTAATTCCATGGAGTAAATCTTGTCCTGTGACAACTATACGTACATAACGATGGTGAAAACTACTTTAATCCGGTTCTACAATGGCTTTGTGTAATAGGATTATGGTAATAGGGGAATGTGGAGTTATTATAATGTAGATACTATGAGATGTGTGAAATCGCTTTTGATGTGAACCTCAGCATTTCTCGTGTTATTATTCCTCATTCATAAAATGAGTAACCTCTAAAGACTGCCAGTATAACAAGAGCCCATACTTGGAATTATAATCAGAACAACAGAATATGTTATTAGGTACAGGAAGGAAAGCTAACATAATATGCATGCAGCATAAATAACAAGATGCAAAAATTGTAAATGTATAGAATGCCCTTCTTGACGCAAGATACAAAGTCAATGGAATATTCTTCATTTATGCAAGTTTTGTGGTCAAATATTTATAAAATAAAGCGCAAGTAAAAGAGTAAACACAAGTATATTCCATTTCCTTGGATAAATGATAAATTGCTGCATTTATAAGATTATGCACCAATAATGTAAGAGAAAACTTTAAAAGCCGTTGCTATTTTAGTTGAAAAGTCAAGCTTAAAAGAGAGAGATACAGTTTGCTGTTGTACAAGCAAGTGCGAAATTCAAAAATGTAAATTCTAAAATTGCTAAGCACTTATTTTAATTTTCAAAACTACAAGTATGTTAGCTTATTTAAAATGTTTTCAAAGATGTTTTATCCCCCCCCAAATCAATTCAAATTCCTGACCAAGTCAAAGTTTTTTAATTATTTGATAACTACATGAAATAAATTGAACCTCACTTCTGCTCTCTGATAACATACACTAACTCTAAATAGGGCTAACCGAATTTTCGTTGTGTCTTGCATACAAACAGAATTGTAAGAAGGGTGTAAAAGACCCTTTTATTAAGAACTCAAATAGTTGAGCTGAAGACAAAACCAGCCAGCATTTATTGCGTGAACTCAAAAGCAAGGAGTTCAGTTTAAACTAAGTCTTAAGTTAGCCAAAGCCTGCACAGAAACATTTAATGCGCCAGTTGGCTCAAACTTACACCGCTGTCACAGCACTATTTGCAAGATAAAAGCAAAGCCGTAAACAGAATGTTTTCTTAGAATTCCAAATATTAATGTTGTCTTCAACAGGTGGAACACGCTCTGACTAAAGTAATCTCATATCTGCATTTAAATATATTGATCTAAAATTTGCATTCTGGCAGGAAAACCGAAAGGAAGAGGTGATAATAAAATTTCTGAACAAAAATAACTGGTTAATTTAAATGGTGGTAAGAATTGATATTAATGAAATGAAGTTTATTAGTATTAATTTAATGCTTTTGTAAACATAGTTTTCCTATTCTTCAAAGTAATTAAGAGGAAAACTATGTTTGCAGTTGGCGCTGATAATAAATTGTGTAAAGACATTAGATATTTTTTTAAAGAAAGGGGAGATGAAAAATGAACAATGCCCTCGCCGAGTCTGGAATCTCGGACCTCTCGATAACGTGCCGAGTGTGCTGACCACTACACCACGAAGGCATGCTAACAAGGCGGGAGAAATACCTTATATACTCCCCCTTTTAACGGGCGACTGGGGATTAGGGGACCTTGTCGCCAAATTCTGGTGGTGGAGAATCATCCACCAGCCTTTTAGTTCGGGCGCCACTGTAGAGACATCAGGTATTTTTTGAAAGCAGGAGAGATAAAAAATGAGTAATGCCCTCGCCGAGACTTGAACCTAGGACCTCTCGAATGCGCGCCGAGTGTGCTGACCATTACACCACGAAGGCATGCTAAGAAAGCGGTAGAAGTAACTTATAGCTGGTTTAAATTACGATTTATTTTATTAAGACAACAGTATTCACTGAAACTGAAAATAATTCTGAATTTATTGCCAGACATCTCAATTCCTTAAATCTGTTTCTTTTCTATGCTAGTATACTGCATACCAGAAAGACAGATGGATATATAGAAAGATAAATAAGAGACAGTTAGGAAGTACACATACTAGAATTCGGTTAAGAAGTTCCTTCATAAGAAATTTGCCTCTATAAAATGTCTAAATTTTTCATTTCTGCAGTAAAATTCAGATGTGCACATTGATTATTTCCTCATATGAAGGTCCTGTTTATTATGTTTTCTCGCCTAAGAAGTTTAATCCAATTCAGATGCAAATTTTTGTAAAAAAATCCTAGTTTAATAAATTTTAAAGACATGCATATCAAAATACAGGTTTAAAAGTTTTATTTATTTACTTTTGGCGACGAGAAGTCTTCAAAGTTTCTACCTAGTGACCTTTGTCTTGAAATCTGAAAGCTGTCATCAGAACAGCCTCCGCATGCAATCACGAATGATGTCCGAATTAAAAAATAAACAAGATAATTATCATATAAGCTATCTCTTAAAAAATCAGTAAGAGGTTTCTGTTTCATTGACAGAAATGTATGTCTAGTTGATTACAGAAAACACAAATTTATGGCATGAAAAATTATTTACCTAAGATGCCTTCATGAAGGAATTGCCAAGAGAATTTCTGAGCCAATTTAGGCTAGGTCGTGTTTATGTTACTTACAGGAAAAATTGCATAAAGGTTTATACTTGTAGAAATAAACGAAATTTTAATTGACTTACGAAAAGATGAGCGATTCTTACT
>KK113513.1:647610-712886 GCA_000611955.2 Stegodyphus mimosarum
ATTGAATGTCTTCCCAATCGAAATATGGAAGTTGCCGAGCGTGTAGTGTGTTTTGGTGTCATTACTATGTAAATGCTATAATCAGAATAGCTAAACACACCAAAGTGTTTTGTGGACTTAAAAAAGGACATGAATGAACATTTTACTTCCCTCTCCGCCAAATATAGACCTGGCGAGCCTGCAATCCAGGATCTTTTATAGCAAAGTAAATTCCTTCAGCAGGGCCACCTGGCTTATATGCCAACTGCCCCAGTAGGTGGAAGGAAAGAAAGTAATGATAATTAACTTTAATTTCCCTACTGCTTATTTTATTCAAGTTAAATTTACTTACCTACAAAGTTAGGGATAAGTTAAGGATTTATTATTATAAACTGATGAGACTTCTGTGAATAAAAAAAAATAATTAAACTGGATTGAGCAAATTAGATATAACGGATCGATAAGTACTGAAAAATGAGCTTCAAAATCTCACCTTATTTACTGTTCTTTTCAGAATTATTCGTTTATAAAGATTTATAATAAACCTCGTATATGTTCTGTTTAAGACTTTGCTTTAATTAATTAATTAACTAATTGACTAAATATTTTTGTGCATTGTAAATTTGAGTAACAACTATGCAAGAACCAAGAAACCAGCAATCGAAAACCTGTCTACAGAACTAATTTGCATTGAAATACCATCCTTGATATAAGAACTGAGTTAAGCATTGCAAACTTTCTCAAATCTATAGCTAGAAATGTCAGGAGACCAAATAAAAATTGGATACTGAAAAAGAAAATCTTTCGGGAAATCAAAAGCTAATCCATTATACACCTTTCTCATATGATTCCGACTTTAGAGCGACAGTCGACCCCACCCTCACCAAAGAAGGAGCATGTGTGGGGAACACGACAGCACGCATTCAGTTCTATGGTTTCCCGAACACCAAAGACGAGGATCTTTATAAATAAGTGAGCAGATTTCGACTCCCGATGCAGCAAAGCTTTAAATCTGTCTCGCCATCAACATAAATAACTGAAAGTTCCTCAGCAACAACTCTCTAAGTCCATTTCTCCGCATCAAATATGGAACACGTAGTTGTTTCGAACAAGTCACTACATTCCATGGTCCCAAGGTTTCAATGTTGTTTGGATTCCGCTAAAAGTTCCTGTCAAGTTTTTTGGGAAAGGTACCAAAAATGTACAAGCGTTTTCTGTATTAGGCACAATGGGAAATAATTTGTTTACAACACAATGCTTGGAGCAAGTTAAAGTTTTTTACTCATGTTTTAATTTAGAGAAATCTTAAAGTAGGTTTTAGGTAATATATATTAAAAAGTATGTTTGCTTCCAGATTGTGATTAGTATAACTAATCTAAAGATACTTAGTTTATAAGGTTTTAGTTTAAACTAACAAAGTTTTATTTTAATTTACCCTTTTCTATCTGTTCTTATTTCAACTTCCGTTAGAATAAGCGCGCGTTTCAGCTTTATGCTAATTTGAAGTGGAGCCAAGTTTCTATTTAAACGGTAGGTAGGAACCTCTCAGTGTGAGAGAGCTTTTAGTCTCAGACCACTGCTACTCTGTTCGACGTTCGTCTGACTAGCTAGTAATTAAATTCTAAGCCTTAATGCTGTTACGCTATTACTTATTGAAGTAAGCTAGTATTAGTTAAACCTTGCTACGCACCATTTAGCATAGAGGCCAACCTCGCGTTTATAGCTCTGTGAGCAACGACTACTTAATTTCTATTTAATTTTAGTTTAAATTATTTGATTGTTCAGTTTAGACCCAAGTGCGGTCATTATTGTCTGTATCCCTCCCGAGTTGGAAAGTGGCTGTATATAATTGTGGTTTAATAAAAGAGGATTTTAAATCCTTCTTAAGTGCAGTTCTTCTACCACTTAACCACAGTTTTCTACCACAGAACATAGCTGCATTCACCTCCCTGTTCAAGATCAGGACTTAAAGTATTGCACGAATATGTTCGCCAAGAATATGCACCGAACACTCAGTCCTGACAAGTTGCTCAGACAAAAGTATTTTTAATATGTTTTAAAAGCGTAAAATTTCCTTCCTTTAATTAGATAATCGCTTTCAAAAAATTTGTTTCGTAAATTTCCTTCTTTATTTTTTATTCGATATATAATTTCCGTTCTTTGTGCTTTTCTTGACTTTTACCTTTACTCATAGCAGAAAACACAAGAGCTTTTTTTTTACTACCCTGAGATAATATGTAATGAAATAATTTTAATTTGTTTTTTAACAGTGATATTACCAAATTAAAATTCTGAGACTAAAATTTTATAAGAAATAGAAAGAAGTTTGTATTCGCCAAATAGTAGAACTTCAACACATGTATTTCAAAGAATTTTTATTTAAGCACGTATTTTATTTTGGAATATAGTGTTCGCACAACGTTTCCTTCTAACTGTATTAAAAAGTATTAGAGTATTTTGAATTTCTGGTGGCAAGATCTAACAGAGAACCCAAAACGTTTAAGTAAATGCCCTGCAGTAAAAATGCACTGTAGAAAGTAAAAATAAATAAATAAATCACTATATATTAAAAATGTAAGTGTACAATGTGCGTGCCGCTAAAACTCAAAAACGAGTCCCGGTACGATCAGGGAGTTACATGATGTGGTAGCCCTCTATCCACCCCATCCACGAAAAAGGTTCCCGTTTTTACCTGAAGGGCGTGCTTTTGAAGGTATAAAGGCTGGAAATTTTGGGTTTTAAAAATTTCTAGAACAGTCCAGAACATTTGAAAACATTCCACAACATTCCAGAACATCCCGGAACATTCTGGAATGTTGTGGAATGTTCAGGAATAATCTGGAACATTTGAGAACATCCCAGATCAATGTGGAATATTCCAGAGCACTGTCGAATGCTGTGGAATGTTCTGGAACATCGTAAATCCTTCGAAGCCTTTTTTGTGAGTGCAGCTACCCATTGGTAGGGGTATATAAAGCAAGATCCGTTATGGGTTCGAAAATAATTTAATCTAGAATAAATCCAACCTGAAACAGGTTTTGAAACAAACAAAAAAGTCACTTCCAAGGAGTTCTGTTCTTACTGCTTATAATGATCAGAGACAATGAAAAACGCAGTCACATTCTCACTACTCGGGCCATTTATTCCAATAATTTCTGGTAGATATGTATGCAAAAATGGAAGCGGAACGGATGCTTTATATAAGACTGAATCAGAAGAAACTACGCAAGTAAGAACACATTCCCTTACGAGACACGATCATAAATGCCGGAAGGATTGACAACATTGGAACAATGGTAATCTTACCTTCATCCTACATAGGAAGTCCGAGACACATATACGAATACACTCAAGATGCGTTTTCTTACGTAAGGAAATATGGACTACCTGACTTTTGCATAACATTCAAATGCAGCGTATCGTGGCAAGAAATCAAAGAACAACTGAGATACGGACAAGCCCCCACGGATCGACACGACATAATACCCCGATTTTTTCGATAATAACAAATGAGAATCATTGAGGTTGTCGCCATACCTTTGTAACCGTTAGATGCTGGATGTATACAATCGAATGGCAAAACCTAAGACTGCCTCACTCGCATAATTTCATATGGCTACACAACAGAATTCATCCCACGGATATTGACCAAATCATCTAAGCTGAATTTCCCAAGCCACAAGAAGATACGGAACTGTACTACATATTTGTGAAAAACATGATTTACGAACCATGCAGGCCATTAAACCCCAATTCGCCATGTATGAGTGATGAAAAATGTACAAAGAAATACCCAAAACCATACTTGGACGGCACGCAAACGGGAGATGATGGCTATCTCAAATACAGAAGACGATCACGCAAAAACGGTGGCTTCACAGCAAAAATACAAATACCAGGCAGAGACGAACTGGAAATAGATAATGAATGGGTAGTACCATATACACTACTTTCCAAAATGTTCCAAGCACACATAAACGAATACTGCAATTCAGTGCAATTCATTAAATATGTCTAAATGTGTGAAAAAAAGGCAATGACATGTTAGTATTTCAGACAGACAAGGATAGCGAACAACGAAACAACAACGACGATATCCTCATGTACCAAGACGAATGATACATCAACGGTAACGAGGCAGCGTGGCGGATTTTTAGGTTTTCCCATACACGAACACGAACCAATTGTGCAACATCTAGCAGTACATTTGGAGACAAAATTCACAAAAGACATCACCAGAAAAATTGCAAGCGAACCACCTAAGAACGCGACATTAACAGCTTTTTTCCAACTGTGCCAAGCGGATACATACGCGAAAACATTACTGTATGTCGATGTTATACGTAGTTATACGTATAACATCCCTATTATACGTAGAACACAACAAAAAAAATCTTTCAACGACAGAAACAAGGAATTTCATAAGAGGATCATCCAGGAATCATAAAAACTAACACACTAGGCCCAGTATGCACCGTACATCCGAACAACGCCGAATGTTTCTATACAAAATACGGGGAGCAACAAGTGTTACAGATCTCAAGACTGCTGACGGTTACCTATTCCAGACGTACAGAGAAGCATCGCAATGCTTAGAACAATTAAAACATTACAACCACTGTGAATGAACACCACAAGAAGCCTCACTCACAGCTGCAGCTGAACAAATCAGAGATTTATTCTCCATAATTCTAACAACATGTAACCCATCGAATCCAAATCAGCTATGGGACTCCTTCAAAGAGAGTATGAGTGATGACATACTGTACCAAATCCGATCAGCTCATCCAGAACTGGCCATCGAATTCAACGACGACATCTTCAATGAAACATTCGCCTAGTAGATAAATGTTTAGCAATGAAAAAACAGACCTTAGTCCAACTTGGGCTGCCAGTACCACGACAAGGTGCTTTCAATGTACTAAACTTCAAAATTACAAAAGAAAGAGACCTACAACATCAACAAACTACTTCAATACACGCTCACAGCAAAACATTCCTCAATGTCAATCAAAAAAAATTTACAACGTTATCACGGACCGGATCAACAACAGCACTGATGGAATTATTTACTTGGACGCACCAGGCGGCACAGGGAAAACGTTTCTATTAAATCTATTGCTGGCAGAAATACGTGCTAAACAACACATCTCACTTCCACTGGCATCATCCGGCATTGCCACCACACTTATGGAAGGAGGACGAACTGCCCATTCCGTCCTACAGCTACCGTTGAATATAGCCGAAGAACAATTCCCGGTAGGTAAAATCTCAAGAGAATGCGGACGGGGTGAACTTCTAAACAAAGCTAAAATTATCTTCTCTTGCTAATGCACAATGGCGCATGAAAATTTCTCGCGTCCACGAACAGGACATTACAAGACTTGCGAGGGAAACTCTGAAGTGATGAGAGGAGCTCATACTCTCAGGAGATTTTCGAGAAACACTTCCAGTTATCGTCAAGTCAACACCAACAGATGAAATCAATGCATGCTTAAAAATATCACATCTCTGACAACACATACAAATACTGCGACTAACAAAAAGTATGAGAGTTGAACTATCGAAAGACGAAACAACAGCACATTTTGCTCAAAATCGTTTACAAATATGCGAAGGCTCATATCGTACTGACCAGACGACTGGTCTCATTGAATTCAACAGTAATTTCTTCAATATAGCCACTACTGAAAACGAACTCATCGACCAAATTTATCCAAACATTGTACACAACTGTGCCAGTCCGGAGTGGCTATTTCAAAGGGCAATTTTGGTGACTGAAATTAATATTGTTGACGATGTCAGCTTTAATACTGAAAAGAAAATGCCCGGTGAAGAGAGAATATACAAGTCGTTTGACACGATGGTAAACGTTGAAGAAAGTGTTAACTTCCCTACATAGTAAGCTCTTTGCAAGAACCAAGAATGCCATTACACTGATTTCGACTGAAAGTTGGATCTCCGATGATACTACTCAGAAATCTCAACTCACCAAACCTATGTAATTGAACAAGTTTGGTTTTCAAACAGCTATCGAATAACATCAACGAAGCCAAACTTATGACTGCAAAGAACAAGGGACACACAGTATTTATACCCAGAATACCCCTGATATCTACTAAACTGTCATTCCATTTTTAAAAGACTGCAATTTTTAATCAACTTAGCCTATAGTTTTACAATTAACAAAGCGCAAGGACAAACTTTAAAACATTGTGGCATCAACCTCAAAGACTCCTGCTTTCCTTATTGTCAGCTATACTTGGCTTGTTCTCGAGTAGGAAATTCGAAAAATTTATGCATATATACCCCGGATAACGAAATGCAAAATGTTATTTATAAACGAGTATTGTAAATAGTTAGAATATGTTTTTAATATAAAGATTTCATCTCTTATATTTTAAAATTTATATTTTTATTCCAACTACCACACAATCTCATATCAACTCCCTGAGAAAAGACGGGTACTACAGCTAGTAAATAAATAAAAAATCCGGACATAATGTAACCTCAATTATTGGTTAAAAAATCTCACCTTTTGTGAACTGAGGAATAAAGAAGACTACTTCTTAATTAAATTTAAAAACAAATTATTTAGGTTATAATTTTAGGACTGTTATTAAAGAAAAATGTTTCATTAAAAAAATCAAAAAATAAGAAAACTGCCTTTACATTTAGCGTAAGTTTTTATATGCAGAAACTTTTGGAATCGCTGCAAATTCATTTAATTCTAGCAGGAATTTTGAATTAATTCTTCCTGAAAATTTCAAGATCTTAACCAATATTATTTTTGCTAGAAGTACACTGCTTACTTTTCTAATAGAAGGCTGAATAAGTTTCTCCTAAAAAAGGAAAACGTTTCATTGTTTTTCTTAACGTTAAAGTCAAAAACAAAGGCTAAATTTTAGCAGTTATAAAATTGACATTGTTGGGCATCTCAATTACTGTTCTGGTGTAATCACATTTTGTTTGATCTACGTGTAATCAATTACAAATAAATACTTAAAGTTTTGTTTAAATTAACTAAATATTGATTGAAATTATTGTTTTCTTTATTTTCATTTAATTACAGTGTTCGAATAGTGATTTCAGTAATAAGCCATACGAAGTATTTGTTTAAATAGGAATGTGTTTAAGGATGGGACATTGTTTATGCACATTATTAAATTTCGTATTTTGCACAGTAACCAAATAAATATTTTCAAAGATAACATAGAATCTACTTATAAAGTATTCAAAATACTTCTAAGCAGTTTCTTGAATAAATAGAATATTCGCCTAAATCAATATAGTTTTAGAAATATTATCATCATCTGTCTTCCCTCAGGACATGCCTAGCTTTGTGTTTAAAAATACAGGGCATTCACATGCTTATTTATGATCACATCCTGGAATAAATAAGGATACTTTTTCCTGCAAGATCAGTTTCTGTTTATCAAAGAGGTTTTACTACAAGAAGGCGTTTTGATAGTTCCCTTGGCGATCATATATTGCTTTCAACTAAAATTTAGACCTCCATGACTAGCGGCTTGATACTTTCTGCTGTATCAACCACAGCGTACGCGACTCCATCCAAAATAAACTAAGAAAAGTACAAAATCCCTCCCCTAAGGCAACTCTTAGACCCTCATCCAGTCCGTGCGACTGTCGCAGTTAATGTGTTTGCTCTCCATCCTCCCTGGCACGTCCAAAGAAATCTTTCCCTGGATCCAAACTCTTCTCCTATAAGAAGACCGAATATGTCCGAGGGTTGCCATAAAGAGAGGTTTGGATGGGTCTCGAAAGTCGCCAAAGTAGCGTACGTGGCATCTTAAGGGTTAGTGCTTTCGGCAACTGGAATCGATCATGGCTTCGATTAATCGTTAGGATTGGAGAACGTCTTAAATGGATTGCGGAAGATAAATGCACTCAGAGGGATCATACAAGCAGGATACTGCTACCCGATCCTTTCAGAAATTTTTAAAATATATTAAAATCTTATCTGCGCTACTAATAACCTCAAAATGTCTCTTTAATACTTTTTGAAATTACATAATAAAGATTCAAAATGTAAGGCATTATTTTCATTTTGAAGCACCTTTCTAAAACCTTTTATAGTTAATTGCTTCCGTGGGATAACATTTTAAGAATAATTAATGTAATTATTAACACTTGAAGTGAAGGAAACAAAAGTTTCATAAACCTCAGAATGAAGAGGCATTTTAAGTTAACTATACCATTTTTAGACAGCAAAAAATAAGAAAGAAGCTTTTATAGCCTTTTCTACTCTTGAAGTATGTGAGCAGTTTAACGCCATTGTGGAATTTTTAAAAGAGTTTTATTGTGAAGTATTATCGTTAACAATGTGGTACATAAAGCACTAAAGTGACTTATTTCTCTGACGATATCATATTAGTATGATAACTTACTTAACTTGTGCTCTTTCAGTTCTAAAAACTGAATTTCTTTAGGTTAAGTTGTAGAGACATTAAAATTTATTTCGGAGCAGGAGATGTGAAAAACTAGCAATACCCTCGCCGGGACTCGAATCACGGGCCTCTCGTATACGCGTCGAGCGTGCTGACCGCTACACCACGAAGGCATACTAACAGGGCGGGAGAAATACCTTACATACTCCCCCCCTTTTAAAGGGCGACTGGGGATTAGGGGACCCAATCGCCAAATCCTGGTGGTGGAGAATCATCATCCACCACCTTTTTTAGTTCGGGTGCCACTTGTAGAGACATTAAGTATTTTGGAAGCAGGAAATATGAAATGAGCAATGTCCTCGCTGGGACTCGAACCACGGACCTCTCGAATTCGCGCCGAACGTGCTGACCACTACACCAAAAAGGCATGCTAACAAGGCGGGAGAAATACTTTATAAAGTTTCTAGAAATAAGAAGACAGAATTTTTGCGGATTTACAGCACACTTTTTTAGTGTAAGATACGAGTATAATTTGCAGTTCAAAATCTCCTATAAAGATAATTTTAAACTTTTACTGTCAAAAATTTAAATAGCGTTATTTCTGTGTGTGTGAATATCTCATATGTGAATGTGAGGTATTTTTGTTGTGTAAGCATGGATTCTCAACGGGATAGGTATAAGGTATAGTCAACTGGAATCGATGAAATTTTAAAGGGGTGAGTTATGAAAAAGGGATCGATTCGGATAGGATAATAGCTAAATATGCGCTAGCAACTGGTCACCATAATAAAGATCCCAATGATTGGGAAAAAATATTAATAAAATGGATGATAAACTGTTTATTGCTATAAAGCTATATCATGTAACAAGGAAGAAATCATACAAAAATACAAGGGGAAAATATTCTGAAATTACTCTTAACATATTTAAAAAAAACAATAATATATTTCTAAATTATTTTTGATGCAATAAATGCAATATTAATAAAATATAGAAAAGATTTTTAATCTAAAGCATATTAACTTGATTTGAACTAAAAAGTATGAAATAAAATTATTATGACTTTATATTTACGAGCAACCGCAATTTTTGAGTGTTGTGGTCATATAATTACTTTATTTCATACTTTTCAGTGCGAATCAAGCCTCCTATTTATAACATAGCTGAAGAGGTAATTTTAGAACTTTCGGAAGTTTGAAAGTTCTGGAAGGGAAGGAACTTTTGCAAACACTTCTGAAAGTTACGAGAGAAATCGTTCTTATGATTTCGAAAATGTTTTTTCGAAAAACTTTCAAAATATCGTCAAGTTGGCGAGAAATCGTCAGATATCGTAAACTGGTCGATAAAATCTAGATCAAACGTAACTGATTCAGAATTAAAAAATCTACAATATAAACATATAATGTAAATTCAAATACGGTAAATCGCCATAAATTCAAAATTAAATGAAATACGTATTAAATAAATGTAAAAGTTTTCAGAAAAATGCGCAAATAAATAAAGAAGTAAATAACCAAATAAAAATGCATAACAATATAAAAATACATAATAACTAAACAAACAGTTTATAACACTTGAAAAAGACTAAGTAAGAAATAAAGTTCATTCCTGTTATCGTAAATGTCGAATCTGAGAGCCGTCACACTCAAAAGCAAGGCAAATGAACTCATGAATATTAGCTAAAAAATTAGTTTTTAAAATAAGACATATATCGAAATCAGTTCAAAACATGTCATGGTGACTAACGCAAACAAACAACGTCCATTTTTACAAGATGCAAGACATTGTTTATCCCAGTACTGCATCTGCAATATTTTATCTGAGCTTTACTATGGCAGCGTTCGCCTTCCATCCAATAGCAACAAAGCAAGCAATGTTTGCGTTTTCTGTTCAGAAAAAATAAAAGAATCGCCCGCAGATTTGCTGCTCCTGTTCTTTGAGATCCGTTTTCGCCCGCATTTGTTTTGATGTCAAAAACAAACCTTATTAAAAGATGTTTTTGTTTTTGCGTTTTGCTATCTAAGGCAGTGAGTGATCTGAAATTTTCTGTTCTACCATCCTTGAAGAAATACAGCGAAATCTCTAATGGTTTAATTTTATTAACGGATGTGATGTCATGAAAAGTTATGTTTGTAAGAAAGTAAATGAAGAACGAATAAATTTTTCATGAAATAATTAAATGCATTTACATGCAAAAGCTACTAATTGTGACCAAAGTTATTTTAAAGTTTTGTCTTAGTAACATTGGGAAACGGTCTAGGAAATTAATTTATATTTAGGCCATTCTTTGTAAATAGGTGAGTACAAGAGAATGCATATGTAAATATTCATACTAGCGCGTTGTATGTAATAAAAAAGAATTGGCCTTTTCAAAATACTCAATTCTATCTGAGCTCAGACTTAAATAACACAAAGAAATTTTAAAAAAATTAATTATCTATAACCAAATGTAGAAAAAGGGACCTGAGACCAATTTAATATTCTTCGTGAATCCAAAAGAGAATTCTTAGTAACTATTTAAGTAACTCCACACTTAAAGCTAGCCACACAGATATTTCTCTTCAATAATTTACGCAGTTTCTTTGCTTTTTGACAAGGTCCGTCCCTTTTTGTCTTTTTTTCAGCAATTAAATTTTTACATAAATATTAATATTCATGCCAAGTTTACAATTAAACAAATTTGTCGATTCGTGATATCCAGTTTTAATAACGTGAAGAATTTCATTAAAAAAGTACAAAATTTTCGTTGTTTAAATCCATGCAATTGACTAAAAGCCGTACGTTTGACACATGTTCACATTTTCAATATTTTTTTTTTACTTTTCCACCGCACATTATGAAGGAAGGGTTTTATTAATTAAACCGTGTCCTTTTTATATAAATATTATGCGACTTATTTTTATTATTATAATATATTGAAGTATGAAGAAAGTAATAGCAATCGATGCTGGCTTTTTACGAGTATAATATATTGGAGTATAAGAAGAGTAATCGAAGCTGGCTGAGCATTTCTTTTATTGTTGACATATGTAGCCATAAATATGCTGGTGCAAAAAGGGCACTTGTCCTGAAGAACAATACTGGCTACCTTACAGGTTTCTAAAATATATTTGTTGCAGCAACAGCAAGCATTAGCAAGCTGGCAGTGTATAATCGATAGAGAACGCGAAGTGTTAAGAATGAAAGCCTAATTCAGAATTATCTGATTTTAGTTTAAGTTTATTTTATTTGCTTAATTTTACATTTTTGAAATTGTTATTGGCAGAAATATTATGCTAGCTTCATTCAAGAATCATATGACACGGATTAAGTTTGAAGTGTTGCAGTTTTTATTTATTATAAGTAGTTACTATTTTAGGATGGAAAGGGAAAGTAACCGAATTAAATTTATTTATTATTTTATCTTACCTACTTATTTTATCTTTCAGGACTACCAAATTATTTCGTATATGTATATGTAAGATATAAGAAACTACGATGGCTACGTTAAAGAATGACTGGCGAGCTCAAAACTGACTATTCTAAATTTTATGTTCTCCCCCTAATTTCATCTGTTTTCCTAAATTCGAGATCTTTCTATGTTACATAACGCTGCTTGGTTAAGAGAATTAAAACTTGACCAATCACAGCTTAGCTATACATGTGCATCTGCCTAGTATAAATACTATTTCGCGAGCAATTACGTCACTCCTTCTTCTGAACTCCTGCCATGCAAAACCTCGGCGCTGATATGCTCTATTGCTCTTTACCTTAAAACCCGTGTACCTAATTATTATTGTTGCTAACTACGATCTAGAATTATTTTGCCTACAAAAAGCTGATTTAATGCGCATTATCTTGAAATAAAATTATATTTCCAAATTCTGATAGTTTTCGGTTTATGCATCCACCTTTCTAACTACACAGTTAAGGCTCTTTGACTGCCGGAAATTAAAAGTACCGGGTTCCTTCTACGTATTAAAATATCACATTTATAGATATGTGAGATATAACAAAATATGATAGATGCTTTAAAAAATAATTGGCGACCTCAAAATTAGCATTCAAAATTTGGTGCTCTCCCCCTAAATTCATCTTTTCTCTCAAATTCAAGATCATTCGAAATTGCGTAACGTTTTAATGCAGGTACCTCCTTTCCAATCAAATAATTGTGAACCAAAACTTACTCTAACTTAAATTAAAACCATCACTTCCTCCAGTCTTCCTTTAAACTGTTGCGTTCTCTTACGCTTTCATCCGGCAACTCCAATTTTTCTATGCTGCTACTTATTTGCCTGAAATGAGGTCGTAGCTTTTTATCTGTGTATATAAAAATTATTTGTAGTCAAATATGATCGAAACGTAATTTGCCTGCCAAAGAAATATTTTTTTTGTGCCTTCAAATAAAGATGGTGATCGCCGAAATTAGTTTTGTCAACATGTTATTCCTGCTTTATCCGCCCAGCCAGGTCAACACCCAGAAGCTAAAAGGAAGGAATTCATGACTGCGCACTTAGTATATCACATATATGTACTTGCATATTTATATGATATACTAAGTGCCTATATATATTATACATATATACGTAATATATATATATGCATAGGGCGAATGCCATTTAGCAGCTTTCTAAAAAGATTATGGTGGGCCACTTTTAGTTTTCGGTAGCCCGAAATATATCTCAAAGATAAAAAGAGGCTGAGTTCAGACTGTTCCATGCATCCTAGTATCAGATATCATCTTATACCCTAAACCATCGAATAATTAGAAGACACTTATGATTCAAAATTCACCTTTAAAGAAAGATTTTGTAGTACTCCCCTGTCTGAATATTAATAGTAAAATGTAAATAAAAACCTGAATATTGTTTAACTGCTTTAAACTTGTTTAAATATTCAAATATATGAATGCCTAATTTTGAAAAACTTATGAAAGAAAGTCAATATTTATCTTTTATTTTCTGCTGTGTTTCGTTGTTCAGGAATTGATTGTTTAATTGATCATTAATGCTCCACACAGAATAGAGTCAAGAAGTTTCTTGGGATGATATTTGCTTAAAATTCAAATATATAGGATGTTTCCAGTTCTAGGTATTTAAGTGTTATATAAGTCAGTTTTCATCAATATTGCGATGCAGTTTTTCAGCATAAACCCAATTTAATTGAATACACTTATCCCAATTAAAAACTCTTTTTTTTAAGTTGTCCGACTTCTTCTCTCTTTCTGTTCTTATGACATGATTAAATTCTCAAATGGAACACCTCGTAAAGGTTTTTTTTCAAATGCGATAACAAAATTATAGGAACAATGGAAATGTTTAAATATGCTCTCAGACATTGAACAGTTTCTGAGGTTTTCCCACCCTCTTCAAAAATAATTGACTTCGCATCTTCTTGGTTGCAAAAACAAAGTAAAAATGAGGCTGTGCCAGTGAAGCAGTTGAATCGGACTAAATATCATACATGCTATTGCACGGGATAGCTGCATGAATATGTGAACACTTCCGGTGGCCGACTGGCTTTAACCTTTTTCCGTGGACTATAGGGACCAGTTTTTTATGTATTAGGACCATTTAGTCAGCTACTTTAACAGGAAGGAGCATAAAAACAAGTCAACAGTGTCTTATACTCCCTACTCGATATTAAAGAGTAAATTTTATATCTTCATAATTTACTGATATTTCTTACGATTTATTTATGATTCTTTATTACACTTTTGACACCTCTTCTGATCTAATAAAAGAGAGATTTTAATAAAATTCATTACTTATTTTTCCACTGAAAGCGGTTTCATATCATCTAAGTGTTCCTAATAAACAAATTACTCATCATTCACTGGTGTAGTAGATTTCATTGCTCCTTTACGTAGTATTTGCCCCTTACGTCCGATGTAATCTTCATCACATTTTCCAAGAACTTGTTGGCACTTAGCGATTACCATCTCAGATGATTCCCTAAAACTGATTAGTATCCACAAAAAATAACCCTATTGAACATCATCTTTCTAACATGACTAGCCTACAGAAAGCTAAACTCATCTAGAATATCGACTACACTTCTTAATTTTGTTCCTGAATTCATATTTAGTTATGATTTTCTAGAAGTTTGTAAAATAAATTTTAATACTGAAATGGATCTTACTAAATGAAATAAAATTATAAATCGAAGAAATTAAATTAACATCAGAATATAATAGATTTGTTTCCCAACTTATACTACATTAACGTCTCAAAGCAATGCCTTTTATATTTGTTATCATATATGTCAGAAACTATACAGAAAACAAAAGGTCTTACAATAGGAATTTCTAATGTTCAAAATCTTGTTGTAATGGCTTGAAGCTAAACGAAAACATTGATTTTTATGACAGAATCCTTAGGCTCTTAGTGCATACAATTTTAGAATAAAAATTAGCATAAAATTGAGAGTACCATTTTCTGTAGATAACTCTCTTTCTGCTTGCAGAGTGATAAAAATTTATGCTGGAAGACTGAAAAATCCAGAAATTTTGTTATGGCGTATCTGCAAATTCGGAACACGAAGAACACGTAAAATAAACTTGGAAAGAGTAGCTACCAAATCATATCTAGGCTTTTGGTGCCCAAAATCCCATCTTTCCGGCAAGTGATTCATCACCGCACCGGACCGTCATCTATCACTTGTCAGTCGCATGGACGACGTATTTTCTTTTACACAACACTCTCGATCCTATTTTCTTCTTTATGCTTCTTGCCATTGTTGATTTGTCGAAGACACGTATTCTCATAAATTCAGCTGGAATGATATATATGTATACAAAATCTCATTGAATTAAAAAAGTTATTGCGCATTTATAAGTTATTAAAATTAATAAAAGTATAAAGTTTGAATGAATTTGAAATGCTCAACTTATTCACAATAGAATGTGAAACTATTTCCTTGGCTCAAGTACGAAAACGAGAAACAGATCGTTAATATTGCCAGTGCAAATAATGTATGAAGAATTGTTGTTAATATTCACAATTGCTGACGGCAGAAACAGAGAAGTTACCTCTGCAGCTTAATACAAAGTGCACAAATTTTGGATTTTAAACCAGTTAGTGTTACTTGCTTTAATAATCATCTCATACAGACAGTCAAGATCTATATACTTTGACCAAAAGACTGTCCTTGGGCTAGAAAATATTAAAAAGCTACATTTAGGATTCGTTATGCCAGAAAATAAAGTTCGGAGCAGATTGACAACCTAGCTGTCAATATTTTGATTCGAACTACTAAGAAACCTATAAATGCTATGCAGTACTTAAAATTCCTAATATTAATTATGCACTTCCAATATTTTAGTAACACTTTGGACAAAGCTATCAACTTTTATCAAGTCAAAGCAATATACCATGTTGCCCCTACTGTTGGGAAATAATTTGAAGTCATTAGTTTTGAAAAAAAATGAGATGTGTCCTTAGTTAAATGCTACTGAGGCCCTTAATAGTTGTGGTAGATCTCTAGTTATGTGCATAATAAGACCGTCCAAAAATAAAAGCTGGACGATTAATTGTATTCAGGGGCCTGTGAAAGAACATTTTACTTGAATTTTAAGACAGAAATTTGGGGCATAAGATGCACAGTAGAACCCAAGTTTTAAGGAAAAGATTTTTATAACATATATAAAATGCGTTTCTTACCTGAAGAGCATATGTCGCAATAATAATGGCAATACATTGTATCAATTTATACAAAAACTCATTGTTTGCTTTCTATCAGGTATCAGTTACGATTAATTTCGCATTTATAGTTCAAGTAATTTTCATAGGATTTATCATAATTAAGGATTGTCGTATCTGAACAGCCATTTCACTTAAAATTTGGAATGAAAAGACACAAAACAGGAAATGCAGTTTGTTTGTAAAATAATATCAGCAAATTAGATACTTACAAGTTATGAATTAAAACCAAAGACAAAATAGCTTCAATTAAAGTAATAATAACAATAATAATAAATTCTAGTATTTTGCGATTTCTGTGTTAAGAATGCCAGAAATCGTCGCATTCCCGCGCTCTCGTAGTGTAAACGGTTAGCACATCGACCCAGCAATTGGAAAATCCGTGTTTTAAATCCCAGGAAAGGCACATCTGATTTCTGATTTGGTTATGAAAATATGAAAAATAGGAAATAGTTTCTACAATAATAAAAATCATCTGTATTAGTTCTCAAGTCAAAAACAAAAAGAAAACAAGTGTACTGCAACATTTGCAACTTTGGTGCATTAACAACAGCAAAAATGCATTAACTATTTAATTAAAAATCTTCATAAGTATTATAAACTTATAAAACTCCCCCTCTTATATACAAATAAACGTTTTCCTTGACTGTGGATTAGAAACAGATGCAGGGGTTCCAAAATACAGTAGTTTTGTCTTCTGTCAACTAACATTCTCTGAAATTTATCGAAAAGTCACCAAAGTTACCAATATTTGAAATGTAACTGAAATAATTTTGCTTTCAGATTTCATAAAATAATCAATAATTATTTGTAGGTCAGGTACGAAAGTTCAAGAAAAGAGAAGTAGCTTTAGACAAAGCAAGTAAGCGTTGTCTACATTTAAGAAAGATGTTTATTTAAATATCCTTTAGAAACAGGCACTCCAAACTCAATATCTCAAGTGGGCAATTAATTATTAGGTCACACTGATATCCGTCTACTACCCTTAAATGTCATTTAAGGGTAGTAGACGGATACTTATCATCGACACCTGGTATCTTTTCTGCAACTAGCTTCCGAATGCTTAAAGATATGCTGCTCACATTAGAGGTTTTTAGAATATAGGTCAGATAAATGTCTATTAACTTGGACATCGCTGGAGACTTGTTTTTTTTTTTATGAAAAGGAAAAAAAAATAATCACACTGATACGTATTACCGAACTACCGAACATGGAAATCGCAAACTATGCAAATTTGTGACTTTCTGAGAACCGCACACGTTTTTTGTAAATGGTTTTTACTGAATTAAGTCGCTCTGAATTTCTATTAATTACATCTGCAAATCAGCTTGTATTTTCTCAACGAAAAAGGAGCAGAAAACAAGGAGAGTTTGTTTGTTTTCTCACAGATCCAATATCGTGGAACCTTTCTTCGATTTCAAACTTCAAATGTTGAAACTTCTTAGAAAACATTTTATTCAAAACGTGCTTCATTCTATTATATTTATAACTGCAGCTTTTTGTTATTTTCTTCAAGTGAATCCGAGGCAGCAGAAAAAGCGGAAGGCCGCATGCGAACCAGGTTGCGAATTTGACATGCTTGATTTAAAGAAAATTGTATTATTAAAGTTAAACATGCGGGAAATGCTAAATTATCACGCATGGCTTGCATCTTCCTTAGAATTTAGTGTCGAACTGTATAACACGAATTACACGGAGAATTTGCGTACTTAATTCTATGACGCTGTTGCAAACATAACACGCAGTGATGATTGTTGGATACAACTCGACTGAAGTAAACATTTAAGTTTATAGCACTGACTTTTATCATCTGTTCATTAGGAATTCTGTATTTATTTTATGTGTCGTAAATTTCTCAAATAATTATTGGAAATTTACAATAATTATTGCAAATTTACTCATACGTTTTATAAGGTATTTCTCCCGCCTTCGTAGCATGCCATCGGGGTATAACGGTCAGCACACTCGCACGTATTCGAGAGGTCCGAGGTTCGAGTCCTGGAACGGGTATCGCATATTTCTTCCATTTTCTTGCTTCAAAATTATCCTAATGTCTTCACAGTGGCGCCCGAAATAAAAAGGTGATGGATGATAATTCTTCATCACCAGAACTTGGCGATCCCTTAATCCTCAGTCGCCCTTTAAAGAAAGGGGAAGTATATAAAGCATTTCTCCCGCTTTTGTGGTGTAATGGCCAGCACACTCGGAGCGCATTGGAGAGGTTCTAGTTCCGGGGGGGGGCACTGCTCATTTTTCAAATCTTCTGTTTCGAAATAACATAATGTCTCTACAGTTTCATCATTTAAGGAAATAATGAATTTGTTGCGTTTTAGCAGCCGCGTGAGCAGTTATCACAGAGTTACAAGTTTATCTGCTTAGCCACTTCAGTACTTTATTAAACATAATAAAATTATTTGAAATCGAAAGTTCTTCTTTCTAGAATCTTTTTAAATGCCTTTTCTTTTTTTTCTAATAACAGGGAAAAATGACAATAAATAAAAATAATAAAATGTACGATTCCGGATATAATGCTTATAAACATTAAGATTGAGAACAGAATTACTTATTGATCCTCTGAATTATGCATTTTCATTTATGCTTTTTTTCCGTAGGGGACCTGGGAAAACTCACCCTCTGAAAAATATATGCCCAGAAGGGAAGCATTAAAGAAAAACTCCTTACTAGCATAGCACATATGAATAATCATCCACTTTCTTGTAATTAGTCTCTAAATCGAGTCGAATGTATATTTATTTAATAAAGAACGGACATTGGAAAAAAAGAATCAGACTTCGGATTTCCTTTTCAAACAATTCTAATTCCGCTGCAGGCTAAGAAAAAAGAAGAGCCAAGCCAGATTTTGCTTAATTTTGTTATTTTAATTTATAATTTTTTTCCTTACTTGCTTTTATTATTGTAAGCGCTATTTGGATTCGAACATTTTAAAAAGAATTACCCGATAAAAAAGAAGGAACATGAGTCTGATAACCTTTTTCCTTCTATTATTTAATGATTTTCTTTTTTATAATCGGAGAAAGAAAATATTGTTTTATGTTAGAGAGCAACTGGGCTCATGAAGTATTCTTTCATTTATTTTAATTTCCAATGAAAACTTGAGGAAAGAGTAGAATACTGAAAGTTCTGCAGGAAGGAAAATGTATTTTATTCCCAATTTTTATTTGTTTTAGAAATGAATTGATTTTTCGACTAAAAGTGAGTTATGAACGCCTTCGCATTTCGGAACTAAAACTTTTTATTGACCGAAATAGTTGTCATGAATGTTTAGATTTCCAGAAGTGCAGATTTCTGATTGTTTCTAACTGTCTTGTGATAGTTGTGATAACGTTTTTCAATAAATATTGGTATTTATGAGAAGTATATAAATGCACACTCATGTGTATTTAAAACTCTCTTGAAAACAAAACATTTTATCAAGTAACTATTTTTTGAACATAGCATCGAGAGTTACATTAACATATGCATTCGAAAACGAGGAAATAATCAGCGCTAAATGTGTAAGACTGTTTTCAAATGTGTATATAAATGCACATATATTAGGAAACGTAATGTATGTGTGTCTGTGTGTTTATAATATACAGATTTCTGCAAATTTATGTAAATGACAAAGATACACATTTAAATCTATTATATAACATGCATATATATGTATATAATTCATTAGAAACACACAGACACACATACATTACGTTTCCTAATATATGGGCATATATATACACATTTTTAATAAATCGTAATAAATTTCCTAATACTTCCGCAAAAGATGAAAAGTAATAAAGTAGTAATTTATTTACTAATGGATTATTGAGTATATTATCTCCTTTGAGAAAGTTAGTAGAATTTTAGTTGAACGAAGTAACTTATAAGCATTTAAAAATGAATCTTGAGAATTTTTTAAAAAGAAACATCAAATAGGAATCATGAAAAATTGAAAATGGAAACATTTCGAAAGGAAAAATTGAAAATGGAAGCATTTAAAAATAAAAAAAATAATCAATAAACCAAGTAATTGTCGTCACTGATCAGAAATCAGTTGACTTTTCAAGGAGAACAAACCAATCCCCGACCAATTAACAGTAATTAATAAGTGCGAAGGTGTTTCGTCTTTTACTCAAGTAAGAATTATGATGCCAAACTAGTAAGTTGAATTTAAGCTAAGTAGGCAGATTTTATGTGATTTTATTTGAGATGAATTTAAGTTAATATAATATATAGAATATATATATAATTCATAATAATTATGATAAGAAAACTTTCAATATACCATCTCCAAGAAAAAGGAATTCAATTTAAAACCATGTACTTTTATGATAGATAAAGAGAGAGAGAGAGAGGCATTATGTCAGACAGAGAGAAACATTGTAAGTTAGTGATATTTATTATAAGATATACTAGGCATAATTAAAATAATAATTCAAGCATTTCCTCTTTTTATTCCAGATTTTTCAATTTATTGCAAGTTTTAATGTTAGAAAAGTCTTCAGAAGAATCCTTCCAGTTTTAAAACTGTTACGTTATAGAGCTCTTACGCTTTTTTCGGAGCTGACAACAGGAATTAAAGTTCTTCAGTATTCGAACCACAGGTGAATGTGCTACCGTTTACACCACAAAAGAAACCACAATGAAATGCAATAATTTCTTACATTCTCTTCCACTGAGAGGGCGTCTGAGGAGGAACAAGCAACCCAGTTCACCACACATAATTAGGAATGAGTTATCGTCTAAATTATTTTAGATTCAGAAGCCATAATTTTTCAAACCAAGAAACGAGTACTTTCGCTAGGAATCGAATTGCGGCTCTTTCAGTTGCTGGCTGGACGAAGTAATCAATTACACTAATAGAGCAAGTACAGGGAAATGGGATAATTCTGTATAACGTTATGCTGCAAGATGCTTATCATGCAAATGACCAGATGAGTGTTTGAAATACAAAAATTTTAATTTTCTTCCACGTGGCCTTGCAAATCGAAAATTTCTAGAAAGCCGCCATTCTAATGATCGTATTATCTTTAACTTATTTTAGAAATAACTGATAGTGTACTTAATATAATTTAAAACACATTAAAATTATAGTATATATTATAACTGACAATTTCTAAGGAAGTTTGCAATATTATTATAATTAACAAAATATTTCCAACGGCATGCCGCAATTGCTCACTATGGCAGCTAAATAAAATATCAATTCCTTTTTATCCCAAAAGTCAAACAGAGCTGTAATTTTTATCAATAGATACTCATACTGTTGGCTTAATAAATATAGCTTTTATATTTCTTGTTTTTCATTCTACCTCATTTTTGAACTGCCACAGTCTACGTCAAGGGCTCTGAAATTTTCAATGATTAAGGATTATGTAAATATTTTACTTTTTAATTTTTTCACAGTTAATTTTATATACAGTGGTATTCAAAAAAGAATAATTGCATGAAAACTTAAAAAAAAAAAGAGATAGCGAGAGAGGGGACCTCTTTCTTTGCCTTCCCCTCCCAACTAATGAAATTTAGGATAATGTTATGCATCAATAAAGGAGTGCGTTTTGAAAAGTGCAATAATAAGGGCTAAAATATTCAACAAAATACGCTTAAGTAGAAATGAATCAATAATAATTAGACAAAGAACGATTACCAGCATAAATTTAAATATACTAAAAACAAACGTCCCAAGAGAAGCATTACTAAAGTGGAAGTTGTTGAACTAAACGTTATGCAAGAAGGATATAAATGTTAGTCATCAAGAATGAAACACTTATGAGAAGAATAGCAAAAAGGGAATTGTTTATCTGATCTTACAAAGTCTATTTTGTGTTTCTAACCTATTATTTTAACTTTTTCGTTGTTCCTTCTGTTCTGGTCTCGTGCGCACTTTAGCCCAGTCCAGAATTAGACATAAATTAGTTAATGAGAAGAAGAGTAACGGACGGATCACAATACCGTGCATTAACTAAGAACCGATTGACTTGTCTTGAGTCAAAGTAAATTTTCGCTGAGGTTAGGTTAGGTTATTCAGTTATGGCAAAGCACACGAGGGCTATCTGCCTAAGGGGAGGGATGCCTTCGTGGAGGACTTTCTAAGAGAAACTGGCTCGTATACACGTTACACATGGGGAAAACCACGAAAACGCCCATGCAGCCAGCCCGTTCGCGGGATTCGAACCTCAGACCGAACTACCAGTGTTCAGCGTCTTTACCGCTAAATTTTCGCTGAGAGTACTGCTACTCCGCATCGTTGCTATCTGTTAAAATGGCGCTAGAGTTATCTGATTTTAAATGAAGTATTAGAATTAAGATTGATAAAAAGTGAAATTCTTTATTTGCTATAATAAGTTCATGATTAGTTATATTAAACAGTTTTGCGTCAGGCTCTTATATGTAAGAAATTTTGTTTTCTATTTAGAGATTTTTACGTTGCCTACTTTATATGCATAAATTTCTTATGAATCGCTACATCGGGATGGATCTTTGTAGCAAGGGTCATACTAATGCGAGTTGTCTGTATTTGCGTTATGATAAAATATCTTTTTAAAAATTCGCTTTGGTAAAATAATGAAAATAGTGTCAATGGTAACATAATTTCTTCAATTAAATGCTATTATCATTTACCACGGCGAAGCTATGTTCTCGGAAATACAAACAGTGAATAACTTAATAGTGACGATGTAATGGTTACAAAAAACAGAAGACGGAGCATAAAAATGCCGCTTGCAGTGTTCCTTTATTTAATGAAAAAATTACGAAAACAATTGTATCGAATATAAAAGCAAATATACCAAACAGAATGAAAAGCAGGAGCTATTTTTGGTAAAGTTATCAACGATATCTCTATGTAATGAATTCTTAACTTTTCATTTCGGTTTAATGATGCTGTTAAGCTTCAACTGTAATTTTATAATACACATTCGTATTTACAAATCGATAAAACTGCTTCTGACCAATATTTAAAAGTAACTTATATGATAATTGTTTTAATTATTAATTTCAATTTTGCGATTGCATTGGCATTTTTATTAGTTTATTAGGAATTTATCGAAATTTTAAAACTTAGAGAGACATAAAGTTATTTCTTCTGAAGCAGGAACGTGAAAAATGAGCAACTCGAACCTGTACCTCTCCAATACGCGCCGAGTGTGCTACCGTTACACCACGAAAGCTTGCTGGAAGAAGGCAGAAAATACCTTATATACTCCCTCTTATAAAGGGCAACTGAGGATTAAGGGACCCATTCGCCAAAACCCAGTGAGGACAAACTATCGTCCACCACCTTTAAATTCGGGCATCTCTGAAGAATCATTTTAGAACTTTTCAAAGCAAAGAAATTGAAGAAATCCGCAATGCCCTTGCCGGGCCTCGAACACAGGGCCTCTCGAATACGCGCCGAGTGTGCTACGTTTTACACCACGACGGCATGCTGGAAAGAGGAAGAATATACCTTGTATACTCCCCCTTTTAAAGGGCGATTGGGGATTAGGGAGCATAATCGCCAAATCCTGGTAATGACGAATTATTGTTCAGCACTTTTTAATTCGGGACTCACTGTGAGCCACGGGGTAGGCTTCCGTCCTAGAAATTCATGAGGAATGATCATGTTAAAATCCTGTTAGAATTTTTAAAAAATAAAAAAAGGAATTGAAAAAATCCACGGATCCCTCGACGAAACTCGATCCCTGTGCCTGTCACATACGCGCCGAGTGTGCTACCGTTACACCATGGAAGCATGCTGAAAGGATGGAGAAATTACCTTATAAAATGCATTTTTAATATCCTAAGTCAACTACCAAAACACTCTTGTAGTTGAAGTGCCAAATTCATTTTACTTGTTTCTCAGCTTTTAGTTATTTTTTTAAAAAACATTACTTTTGAGGAGATGCATCATTTCTTAATGTCATTTAATGATGATTGCCTGATAATTATTATTCGAGTTATCATAGCTAAATAGTTTCGTGGTTCTTCGAAAAAAAAGTAAAAAATATTGGATACACCAGTAAAGCTCATCTTTAACTAGAATGTCTCCAATAAATATGCATCAAATTTTAGCAGGTAGTGAAGCCTGTGCTTAGAAACGATTAAATGTTTTTAATTCTTCTTCGGGTTATTATTACTAGCATACACCGACTTATCATTTATCAGTAATATATCACTGCAAGGAGGTAACATTCATTCCCTTTTAACCGTAATTTAACATGCAATAGCTTAGTCCCTATCTGTGTTTTAATGGACTGGGAAAAGATTACAACGAGGAAAACTGAAGACCATAGTCATTAAAATCTTCGGTATCAAATTGTCATTATCTTAGACATCACTATCATATCACTCACTTCATCCGAATTTCATTTACTTAATGTGCCCATTGTATTTCAGAGACCACGGGGTTCATTAAAGGTATTCTGGAACTCTGTTACATGTTGCAATAACTTAAATAGGAAACATATTCTGTTTAAAAGGAAACGTAACAGACAGATTTGGGCTATTTCACAGTCTTAGACATTGCGTAGAAATGTTTCGGTATTATTCATTTAAATAAGACATATTAAAAGTAATAAATAATTTGTTTTAAAAAAGCAATATACGTAAGTAGTGAAATAAATTTATTGAGAATTTTAAAATCAAATACTTTGCCATTAAATTAAATGTGACTGAAAATCTGAGACTTTCTTAATAGATGTCACATTCTAATAGAAAACAAGGACACACAAGGATAGTCTTTATTTATTAAACTAGCAGAAGTACCTTATGCCAGTAACGTTAGATTGAGAGTAATGCATCTAACAAGACAGAGAATGATACCGCTGTAATACTTCTCTAAAACCGATGCAAAAAATACGAGTCATAGTCATACATTTTTCAGTCTGATGCGAGATGTAACCCACATAAAAAATTTCCATAGAAAAATAAACTTATTCTCTCTCACTAATCAGCAACAATGGCACGCAGGTTTTTTTTATGATTTTCGTGTTTCTAATCAAATGGCCGTAAAAGTTCAAGTTCCATCCAATGTTTTCCCTATATTCAATTTTAGTCTATCAAATGTGGCAAAACATTGCTCATAATTGATCAGATATCAAAAACGCGAACAAACACGCAAACAGACATTCATCTTTATATATATATATATATAAATAAATGTTGTAAAACTTCGAAATCTTTTATTAACAAACGCTACAATTTGAAAGCGAGCAGCAGAAACACTTTTGGAAATAAAACACTTTTATCTCCAACGCGCGAGACTGTTACCACTCGGAAAAATGAGGGCCAAAATTAGTGTTTTAGTGTTTTAAGAGTTTTTAATTAATATCTGGGCTGATTAAAGTCGTACGAAGATGGAAACAGTCGAAATGACTTCCCACGAGTTTGTGGAATCCTGAATAATGTATTTAATGTTTGGCAATGCTATTTTTATTTCATTGTAAAGCTTAGAAATTTTTTATTAACAAACTCTAGGGTTTGAAAGCGAGCAGTGGCAACGCTTCTCGAAATAAAGCAGATTTTCATCTACAGCTTGAGAGACTGTTGCCACTCGTAAAAATGAGGACGAAAATTATCGTTTTTCCGAGTTTTTAATTGATATCTCTGATTTTAGCTATTTTTTTAACAAGTGGGCGTCTACCTTTCTCAGAACCTAGAAAAGAATTGTAGAAAGTTTGGTGGCGATAACTATATTAGTACTGAGTTAATCGTGAACAAACATTCTTCTTTATATATATATATAATAGATAGATTATATTATAATATATATATATATAGATAGATAATATAATATATTATCTATCTATATATATATAAGCACACTAGCCTAATGGAAGGCCTGCCTTCGGAAAAGAATTCCTACGAGAAGCTAGCACATATAATGTTATTACTGCAGAAGCCACGAAAGGGCATATGCATCTAGCCCGATTGCTGAGATTTGAACTCGGGGTCAAATCACCAGCGTTCAGCGATCTCATCAGCTTAGCCACTAGTGGTTTGAGGTAAAAGATTAAGAACAACATTTATTAATGATTCTCGATTTTTATAACTGCCTGGAATTTCAGTGGTCGTGATATTTAATCATTAATAATGTCATAATAACGCTGTTAAATGTGAAAGCAAACCATTAATATCATCCACAACAACAGTAATAACAATACTATTATTATTATAATCATAATAATGTTGTTATTGTAATGGTCTATAATTAGTTATCATTATGCCGTAATATTAAAGTATTAACAAATATAGTCTTTACATATGCACATAAAAACCATTTAAATAATAATACTATAATTATTATTATGATTGTTACATTATTAATCAAAATAAAATATGGGCAAAAGTACTTCATTTTTCTGCTATTTTATAACTACAGATATATATAGATTATTAACTCCATCATGCGTGAATTAACAACACAATAATTGCAATAAACATTAAAAAGTATATGCTTTTTTAACCTATAAAGTACATTATTACAAAAAGAAATGAAGCAAAACTCAATTAATAATGCCAAAATAGTTAAAAAATAAAGATAATAAAATTAGTTTATAAGGGCAATGATTGTTTAAAATAACATAAATAAAACTTGCTTATGAACTTCCCAATAGTGCTCTTTATTTTTACTAATTTCCATAAAATTCGTAAAAATAAAGAGCATTATTGGGAAATAAAGAGCATTATTATTACACACTGGGTTATCATGAGAAATTCAGGAAAAGAAAAACAAATTTGATGAACGTGTTACACTACGTTACTAATACACCGGTTATTAATTTAATTATTAGAAAAGTAAATCGTGAATAAAATGCAAAGAATCAAATTTAGTTTACTTATCAAATTATCAGGCCTATAATTATTCGCATATAATTTTAAGTAATTATGCGCGAAGTTTTGCTTTAATATAACAATTAGTGAAAATTACAAAATTGCCCTCATTGGGAAGACATTTCATCTGGAAAGAGTAGGAAAATAATCTTCATTTCTTTTTTAGGTCTTCAACTAAGGCATGAATGTTATCAAAAATGAATGATCCTAGTTTAAAATTCCAGCAACAGCAGCACGTTTACCACAACAATATTCTAAATAATTACGCGATGCAATGCAAATATTGACCATGCTTTGCTATGCAGATCACGATTCCAAAATTAAGTTTAAGCGTTATCTGTCACGGTTCCCAGGCAAAGATACATCAGCATATATTTGTTAAAATAAGAAAAAAATCAGAAAATCACTATTTACTAGATTAATCGACCGATTAATCACGATTACTGCACCCAAACTAAACTGTGGCATTAATTAAGAGGATTATGATTAATTTACAGGGTTGGTGCTTTTCCTGCATTGCGCTGGATTCCACCCGGTTTTAACAATGACGCATCGCATGCCTTCATTTGCTGATGGGAGGATTATTAAATTTAGTGCCAACTTGCTTTTATCATTACTGAGTTATTTATTGATGTGCGAAACGAAACTTAGATATTCTAGTTTTAAATAATTTTTAACAGGATATTTTTCTCGGAATATTTCTGTGGATATTACTGGTAGATTGTAATTCAATTTTCCTGTTTTCATTCCAGCTAGATTGAGAGAAATTAGGTTACCATATCTGGAAGATAAGTGATTTAAAATTTAGAATTAAAATTTTAATTTAATTTCTTCAAATCGAATTAGCAGGTGTCAAAAAGTAAGAAAAGCATTAATAGCTTCATTTTCTGATTTAATTTTGTTTTCAATTTTCTGTTTTTTTTTATTTCTTTCTTTAATTCCTTTTCAGATTTTAGCCCAAAGACCGTTAGCCCAGAAGGGCTATTAGTTTCGTTTTGGCATTTTGGAATAACTTTTCAAATGTTTGCCACCAAATATTATCACCCTGTATTATATTTAAATAAATTGAATAATGAAGAATCTGCATAAATGTACGTATGTTTTCGCATTGTGATAAAACAGCGGTACCTAAAGCCACCCAATTTTGAATATTAAACGTTTCCACCCGAATATGGGCATCTGAAAGCCCAAATTTGGAATTTAGAATTTGTTTTATTATCTATTTCAGATTTTTAAATCATTTATGAGTTTTTGATTAAGAAACTCAACGATTTCAAAACGGGTAATGGCAGCACTGTAAAAAAAATAAAAATAAGCATTTTTATTTCCAGCGTGCGAGACTGTGTATCGGAAATTCTAAGAATATGCTCTTTTAAAATTATTTTGCGATATTGCCGCTGAATTTAATTTTATGGTTTAAGTGCGAAAAACATGATATTTAATAAATAAAGGTAACACATAAAACGTTAAAAAACGTCCCTTTCGGCGTAATATAAAGCCTGATAGCTTTCCGATTTTTTTATATAGCATTTACATTTCTTTTAACCTAAAAACCTTTGTTGTTAAAACAATCCATAGTTCAATATCACGGTACGTAAAATCTAAGACCTTACAACGTGGGAAAAAAGCACTTTTAAACATCACTTTTATTTTTCTGAATTTTATTTTTTGAAAAAAAAATTATTATGAAAGTGATAGAAAAGTCTCTGAATTGGTCTTCCCAATTTTTATTTTTGCCACGTTAAGTTACGTGTCGCTGCAAAATTGCTATTTTTGCTCTACTCAACCATACCGTGCTAATCCTTTAGCGACTTGGAAAATTGCCAGTTTCGAAGGTATGCTCTTTCACATTTTTCTAACCCATAATATGACATTAGAAATAGTGAAGCAATACCACAGATATCAAAAATCAGCATTAATTTCTTTAAGGAAATAAAAAAATACGAAATATTTTGGGAGACCGTTATTCATTGCGTTTCCATACTTTGGACTCCAGCTTTAATTCGGAATCATATATATGATCCAGGAATTATCAGTGATTATTATTTTGTTCAAGTATTTTGTTCATAGTGTTTATGTCCATTATTGGAGCTTGTGACTTTCACTCAGCGGACGTAACATCTGTCTTACACAAACACGCAACATTTTTAGCTGCTTCTTGACAATATTGGAATATTTCGGCTACACTACCACTTCACTAACTTGCAATTTATAACTATCTTCTTTCAGCAACCACTGCTTTCATAAAGGTCTTGTACTTCACTAATGTTAAGGGATGACCGATTCTCGGCACATCCAGCAAACTACGTCTGCCTTCCTTTAAATACTTCCTCTACATAGCAAGGCTGTCCTTCCATTTTCATCACACTAAACTTCTCAAAATATTTTTTGGCCTTTTTTTATGACTTCACCAAAAACTCATAAAAATCCATTATCAATTTTGCGTGGAACTTAATTGTATAGTCCTCTCATTTATGATTATAACGTACAATGCATTTTGATTGTGACAACTGTTTTGACTTAAACAAATCACGATATAGGCTGTCTTAACAAGCGACAATCACTGAATCTCCTCCATAAAAGCGGTATTACCAGTTGACGAACTTTCGGAACAGCCTCGTTTCAAAATACACAAAAGTTACTCACAGATGACATGCTTCAGATCCTTCCCTTGATATACACAGTTGCTTCTTGATGAGTGAGAGCAGACAAGATAACTAGTGCTTTACCTTTGGAGTCAACAGATACTGCCCTTTGACTGCAAATTCTCGGAATATAATGCATTTTCGGGTGAAATATTTCTTCGGTACTAGCGCTTGAGTAGATTTGTAAGAGCGAATAAGTTGCATATGTATTGTCTTTGCATGTTTATGACACAATTATTGTGATAAGTTTTACCGTCACTTGTCTGAAATGTAAGTTTAGGTATGATTTGTAACATGAAAGCTAATGACTTAATACATTGTGTCAGCACACTTGAGACGGTGGAAAACTGTGGGAAATTCGCTGTCTCCTCACTTCATTTGTAATTGGGAATGATAATTTTAGGCATAAAATAATATAAACTGACTCAAATAAATGCCGAAATGTATTGGTAAAATAATACTTGAAATTTACTTAAGATATGAGAACTCAAGTATAATCTGTAATCTTATACTGCCACGATGATGATTGCACGAAAATTCTGTCAGGGGTTTTGTTACGAATTTTAAACCTTTCCACTGCTGTTGGTTCTTCAATTTAAGCGAATAACAACTTAATGACGCTTATGTATGCTTATATGATATATTATTATTTATTATGATATTTACAATGATACAAAATTCGTTTTCCATGCATTCCATTTATTCTTCGGTATACCAGGAAAAGCAACTTCTTCAACATCAGTGTTTTTATTTTAATTCTTTTTATAGTATCTTTGTACCACTAATTTTCAAAACCAAAACTGTCATCATTATATATTTGGATAAACACCATGTCACATTTTGAAAACGTTAAATGCCATTTTTTTTTGCTGTTGATGTTGCTGTAGGTAAGTTCTCATTTTCAACATCTCTCACTTCAACGCTATTAACCATTTTGCTTATTCAGAGAGCTGAAAATGGTTTTGTAGGATGGATTCTACAGTAAGTAGCTAAGAGTTTTCTATGTTTAGTAGTGCATTAAAGAAGCATTTCAATCTAAATTTTGTCTCAACTCTCGAAAATTAGCAAATTAAACTATTTTCTGTATTGAAATATTAAGCTCCTGATCACTTCTTAGGTTGCAAGACAGAAGATGTATTTGAAGTAGGTAAAACTATCTTAATTCGTCACAAATTTTCAGTATTTGGACGGGAATCATAGTTGTCAAATCAAACAAGAATAGAATCCTTCGCAATTCGGGCTGAACGATCTTTATTCTGCTTGCTTATCTCTTCTTCAAATGCTTTTATTATCATCCGCCCGTTACATTTGGCTTTATAGGAAAAAGAAACATTTTTTATACTTTTAATCAACTGGGTTTTCTAGATTTTTATTCATCAAAAGCTTTCTAGATTTTTATTCGTCGCTTTGTGTTGGCACAAGAAAGAAATTTGATCTGATAATTTTTGCTGTTGTTATCTTACATAGCAATTCTTTATCATCTCAATAAAAGCATCAGTTTTATTACAGTTACACCAGACATCCTTCTACGAATAGATATTTTGTTTTAGATGTCTCAGATTATGTTTACACTCTTTGATTCTCCGATAATAGTTTTTTTCTGAAGAAATGTTTCCAACCTTTAAATTCTGTCCAACCAGCCATCAGGGTATAAAGAGGCTTTCTTTGCAAACTAACGAAAAATTCAATTTGCTTTCATCAGAAGCATTTGCCTAGATAATAGCATATAGCGGCTCCGTGAATGGCCAACTGGTTAGTCATCTTCAACATTCTTATGTTCCTGTCTTCAGAGTTTTTTTGCTTTTTGCTCATATCCAGATTTTTATTTCATGAGCAATAATTATTGAATCTCAACTTTTCTGCATGACACCAGATTCAAATTAGGATGACTTATATTCTCTGCGAGTACCAGCCTGGCTACTTGCATTCCTTACTTTTCTAATAATGTGGATGAAATGCCAAATGAAATAAGGTTTTGTTGCAATAAATTTCAATAATCAAGATTTCATATAATTAAGGGAACAGTGGACGTTCAAATATTTTTTTTAATTATTGTCATAGAGATATAAAACTTTGTATGCATATATATTTTACCATAATTATACCACATATTTTTGAAAAAATGTCTGGCTCATTGCAATTTAATTTTTTTAAGTTTCATTTTAATCTTAAAGTTTTTTTCAAAATGCTCCGTGCGACTTAATTTTTTTTTCGCTTTCTTGTTACTTTTGCTTTATTTTTATTCAAAATGCATTACAAGCACAATTTGGTATCAATTAGTGAATTGCATAAAATGCTAATTTTTAATTAATACTTCTTTTTAAATATACCTTAATTTTGGATGAAATTTCCCACTTTAATACACTTTTATTGGACTTTTGTCCCCTTAATGAGTTTTCATTCAAAAATGAATGCCAAGTTTTGTTACATGTATAAACAGGAATCTAAATAACAAATTACAATCATTTTGAATATAAACTAGAGCCCATGGAGCATTTGAAGATGTAACAATCACCGAAAATTTCATTATCAGAAAAATATATTTTAAGTATATTTTTACGCTTACGTTTAATATTTACTTCTCAGTATGTCCTAATACATTATTTTATTTAACATAAAATATTTTAATATTGTTTTAGTTATGCATAAATATTTTTTCTACTAGTAAAATTGTTAGAATGCTAGGAAATACTTAATATTATCTTAGAAATTTTCTCGAACACTTTCAGTTTATTCAATTAAATACGTTTTTTCTAAACTAAGAATCACTTTAAAAACTTCTTTGCAGCATATATTTCCTCTTCCTTATTTACACTGTGTTTAGCTACTTTACACTTTTTTTTTTAATTCTTCTTTTCTTGTATCCAGTCAAACATCTCTTTTCGGTCTATGACGGCGTTTATCTTGCTTCTGTCCAATAGATATTGAACATGAATTCATATCTTCCTCTTCCATACCTAAAGTATTTAAACACCCAACATTGAAGTGACTAATTGCTGTAATAACAGCATTTCGAGTCTATTTTTCAATACAAATGTTTCCTTGGGGCAGTTCTTCCAAATGGTACTATGTAAACTCTCGTTAGTGTTTTGTATTTTTCCAGATATGGATCTTGCTAAAAGTTCATTACTGACTAATCTTTAATACACTGGAAGAAGTTTGGATAAAACATCTACTATTAATTTGTTTTTCATCATTGAATGAAATTTGGGTTTCTTATTTTTGGCAATGCTACTTCGAAAAAAAAACCACCATGATATGATACTTATTCGGCCTTTATAATGTCTGGGTGAGTCATCCGTGGACGAACAGTGAAACAAACTTGCATAAATTACAGTCTTCATATCTTACACATTCATATCTTGTCAATAATAAAAAGTATTAGTTGCGGAAATTAAAATAACGTAAAATAACATTTCCCAAATGTTTGTTTACCTTTTTAATGACATCTAAATGTTCTCTTTAAATGTCACAAAAAGGGTAAACAAGTGTATTCAAATGTTTATAACTTCTTTAAAATAATTTTACAATTAACCAGTTTTTTTTTGTAGACGATAGAGTTAACTGTAGTCCCGTAAAACTGGAAAGGTAGATAATTTCACATCAGATTTTTCCTGCCCTTTGTAAAATGATAATGCATTTCTGCTCTCCGAAGTATGTTTACTCTGCTTAGTATTCTTAAAAAAATTAAATCTGCCTTTTTTTCGCCTATTGTACTCTTCGGCGCTCCTTGATTTTGTGGTTCAATCCTTCCATTAATGTCTGAGTAACATTGCGGCTGCCCGACTTCCCTAGCTATTAGACCAGCTCTAGCTGGATAGACTTTGAAAAAAAAAATACATTTGGAACGAAACTAAAGGAACAAATACTGTAGCGTATATAAATTACTGTACGTTACTGTAACGTTATATATAGCTATTCATATGAACACCCTAAACAAACAGGAGTTTAAAAGTTGATAATTTAATCCTTAAAATAATTAATTTGTAATTTAATTTAATTAATGATAATTTAATTAAGTTAATACTTTCCGAAATTTTTGAAAAAGTTTTAAAAATGCAAAATAAATCAAAAACTAAATGAAATAAAACTGTCATTCATAGAAATCGATAAAATTCATTATACTTAATTTTTTATGAATTTTTTAGTTCATGGTAAAGTAACTTTATACATGTAAGAAAAAGAGGGAAATAAAATTCTAGTTCATTGAAGTCGGATACTTGCTGTAAGCAGGGTTTGTTTGAAAACGTTTTGACTAGACCACGAAAATTTAAAAGCTGTATTTCACTAATATGTGTAATAGTATTTTAGGTTTTATTAATTGAATCTCACCACATTTTTTACCCCAGCAACGTTTGCTTACAGGAAAGCTGTTTAAGAAATAAAACACAGATGGTGTAAGGTTTAATCACTGCTGAGTAGTAAACAACTTTCTTTAATATTAATCTAATCCATCATGTAAGTTCTCGTTTTAATTTATTCTTTGAGTGTTTGATTTTACTTTCAATCAAGCTGTTAAGAGACAGAATAAAAATCTGAAAAAAAAAGAAATTCCATTTATGTGTTTCACTTTCCAATATCTGTTAAATACGACAGTAAATAAACTTATTATTAATATCATCAAATGACTACAAAGCAATTGAAATCAACTTTGCCACGCTTTACAACTCCCTGGAGACTATAAAAACCTATTCTTCGCGATCATCTTGAATTTACGGCCCAAGACTCCATAAAAATTTCGACTGGGAAAGGAGATTGCTTCTAATCCAAACATTGAAAAAAAGGCAGAAAAAAAAAATTAACATGAAACATTAATAACTTCCTTTCAGAAGAAAATGAAAGGTTTGGAGAAGAGTAAGGAAAAAAGAGAGTATTTTAAGGTTTTGCATGATTAATAAAATGATTTATGGCAACTTAGATTGTAATATTAAGGCAGGAATTATTTTCTTAATGATAGTCAAATGTAACCTCAAAACACTAAACGCCGATAAAATGCGTTATCTCTAGGAGCACACAATGCACCTAAAAAAATCTCGAACTTTCTCCCGGTTATTATCACAGAAAATGAGGAATTTTTTCTCATCTTATAAACGCCCTAAAATAATTCAGAACACTAATTTTGGCAGGCAGGAATTTTCTTGCATAATTACGCATGCACAAGCATTATTTAAAATGTTCTTGCATAAAGTAATTATTTTTGAACTTTTTTTTCCTTTGATAAAATTGTACAGGCAAAAATAATTCACTTTTAAAAAATTGTATTCTTTTAATTTTAATCCACTTTCATGAAAGCAAAATGCTAAATATTCATTTTACTTCCTGTTCTTAAGCAATCAAAATAAAATTGAGTTTCTAAATTTCTGTTCATTTATTGCTCTGGTAAAGTGCTTTATGAAATTAACTCTTGCCTAAATTAAATAAGGTTGAAATAAAATAAAGTTTGGTTTGGTTATTGAAATAAATGTATTTTTTTCGATAACTTAATCAGTCTTTAGCGAATTATAAATATTCTAATAGTTTCTTTGTATTCAAAATATTGTGTCATAAAACAGAACTTGTTTTATCAAAAATGATTATTTTTAAATACTAAATTAATTCTTAATCTTAAGCACACCAGTCTGCCTTTGAAGAACTAGAGTGCTATTGGAAAATATATATAAAATATTATTACTAATAAGCTGTTAATTATACTAGAATTTATGCAAATGTTGAAAGGCTGAGAAAATCAAATATTCTATACCAAGTGCATAATATACAATAACAGAATGCTTACGAACGATTATAAACGTACAATGTTCATAAAAATTTTCAATTCTTTATATCATAAATTTAATATATACTTCAATTTATGTCAATTAGTTTGTAGATTTATTATTAGTTTATTTAACCAGTTATTAATAATTTTTGTCTATCCTAACAATTTTAATTTCCGTTTCCTCGCCAAAATGCAAATTAGTTTGAGAGCAACTAAGCTAAGGTTTTCGGATTGTAAGACAGAGCGTGTTTCTGTCTCTCCAGACCACGTTACCGGGTTTAGTTAGCTGAAATAAGGTTGCAATTCTTCGGCATTGCATTATAGCTGCCAATATTTGAGTTGTTACCCCAGTGAGAAGTTTTGAGAGAACTTCCCGTTAAATCAATTGTGTATTCGTTGACTGCTAGGCTTAGTTTAAATTTATATTTCACTGTTAATTAAGTCATATCGCTACACGTGGTCGATTTGTAAGCACCAGACGTGCAGTTTATGTTCAAATTCTGATTTAATAAAAAGATTTGTTTTTAAACCTTCTTAAGACTTTGCAGTTCTTTTCGGCCATAATTCAGTTTCACAGCAATAATTCGTTGCAAGTCTGTTAGAAATTTGGATTTAGTTTATGCTATCAGAGAACACCAAATTTTATAATTTATATTAAAAAATGTAAAGTAAAGATTTAAATCCATGAGGAATAATATTACTGTTTTGTAACCGCTCATTTTGATAAGAAAGTACAAAATGATTAAAAATGAATCGAAAATTATGATTTTTTTACTTTTCAAAAATGACAACAATGAATATTATTTATGTACGAGGCTACAAGAAGAATACAATTAAATAATCAGACCATTAAAATCAAGAATAAATTTCTCCAAATACTGCTAGAAGAATTACGGAACTCACCCGCGATCTCTTTACGAAATAGATTATTGCAAATTAATTATAAAATTAAAAATGGAAATGGTAAAGAGCTCATAGCTGCAGAATTAAAGAGAAATTTAATGTTTGTAATCCAAAGACATGGGCATGGAAGAAGTAGCATGCTCATGTTCAAAAAGAGGTAAAAGGGTAGGAACAATTTAATTTCATTTTAAAACTTGAAATAAAAGTATATCGTTTTCGAGATTTCATTGAAATGGCTTTAACAACAAAACAGCGTAGCGAATTTTTTAACTTTATTTAAAAACGATAAGTTGGCATGGGGACTTTTGCAAAGAGCTGAATGTATTTTCAACTCCATGAATAATATTTCTACTAGGAGAAATCTTCTTTAACAGTATAATATACTTTGGATTTAAATTCTAATCGGAAATGGTAATCTAACCCTATTCTTTATGTAAAAACATTTTTGAAAAATCTGAAAGGTTTCGCATTTTAAATTACGTCCAAAGGGACGTTTTTTTAATATTTTGTGTGTTACATTTATTTATTAAATATCATGTTCTTCGCACTTAAACCATAAAATTCAGTTCAAGAGCAATATCGTAAAATAATTTTAGATTGAACATATCTTTAGAATTTCCGATACACCGTCTCACGCGCTGAAGATGAAAATATTTTTTCTGTACAACGTTGCCATTGCTAGCTTTGAAATCCTTCAGTTTTTTAATCAAAAATTCGTTAACAAAATATGAAATCAATTATCAAAACAAATTCCAAATTTCAAATTTGGGCTTCCAGATGCCCATATATTCGCAGTAGGATTACGTCATTCAAAATTTGATGGCTCTAGGTACCGTCGTTTTATCACAATGCGAGAAACATACATACATTTTTGCAGATTCTTCATTATTTAATGTCTTCAAATATAATACAGGGTGATAATATTTGATGGGAACAATTTGAAAAGTGAAACGGACATTCAGAGTGATTCGACGCAAAATCGTAAAACGAAAACATTAGTCCTTCAGGGACAAAGCTGCTTTGGACTAAAAGTCATTTCAAGACCATAGAACACTTGAAAATCAACTGATGTGAAAGACTGAAACAATGTAAGCCAACTTCTAATAAGATTGTTCTTCTATCTTACCTTCAGAGCTTATCTGCGGCGACATTTCGACGGGACAATCCACGACCAACTGTCGCACGCAGTGTTCAAGCATTCTTCAAATCACCGTATTGCACACTTACCCTGGTTTTCCTTCTCTCGAGATCTATCTCTAATTGAACATGTCTGATCAATGAGTGGAGAACTCTTAGCCCCGCATGTAGCATACGCTGGTGCACCAGATAAACGTTAGCTACTTTGACGCAGCATGGACTGCCATTCACCAACATTGCGTTCAAAGCCTCCTTCACTCAATGCCGCTGCGTATAGCAGCGGTTATTGACAAATGTGGAAACACTCATTTTCTCGTCTTCATCACATCAAAGCCTGTATTTCAAATCAGTCAGCATTGATAGTGTGTGTGTAATCTCTGAAATAAATTTGGCTCAGATATCTCTTTTGTCGTTCATTTTGGATGGCCAGCAGCGTATTTGTGAAGCCGTTTAGTTCGTGAATGACTGATAATTTGCCTTATGAATTGACCCTGTTATAGACTCTACGTGGATGATAAATGCCTTGGTTGCGTAACATGTTACGATAAGGTAACATGTTACGATAATGGTGGAAAGACTAAACTACATACGTTTCTAAAGTCAAAATTTAATTAGCAAAATTTTAAGAGTTCGTTAAATTCCGACGTTATCTGTTTTAGTAAACGAATATTTCTTTTTCCTGAAGGCTCAAAGTGACTAGTCCCACTATTTACTATAAAAGTGAGTAATGAAAATACTTATATATATTTTTGATGACTATAATAATTTTAAGGAATTTAATTACATTAAAAAAGCTATTTCTAAGCATTAATTACCAGGTTTCCTATAAAATATTCCAGTTTTAAATCAGTTCTCTTATTGTAAGTGATATACTTTTAAACTATGGAAGTTCTAAAAATTCTTCGAATTAAGTACCTCTGCCTAAAAACTGATAGCATAAACTTAACTAAATTAAATTTTTTTTATAAATCTTTATACTTCCTGTAACTGATATTAGTTAACATACATGAATAAAATTTGATCGAAAATTTATTAATACTAGTTGATTTCCTAAAATAAATTTTGACAAAATTGACGAATTTTTTTTCTTAGCAGACGTTGAAATGTAGAAACATATAAGGCAAATCTAAAAATATTGCTCAGGCTTTAATAAAATTATCCGATAAAAGATTTGAAGTAATTGAAATTTTGCCGGATTATTATTCAGAAAACACACTAACATATTAAAAATAATACATTTATTATACTATAAGAAAATAACTTAGTGAAATTGCTTTCATACTATAATTATATTTTCAAGACCCTGAGTAAGAGCTGTCAAATGTTAAATGAAAATTTTCTCTTAGTACTTTTTATCAGTATCTTCTCTGTCTTTTTCATTTTCCTCTGCTTATGATTGTTGATAACGCGCTATTAAATTAACGCTATTACACAGAATATATTTCTCTGAAGATGGTTAATTAAAAATGGCAAAGTACACGATGGCTATCTATCTAAGGTAGAGATGCCTTCGAGGAAGATTTTCCAAGGAAAACTGCCTCATGTTTAGTTTTCACGATACATATGGGGAAAATAGCGAAAATCAACTATGAAATTATCCCGTTCGTTTCAGTTTGAACTTAGCACGAAAGACTAGTATTCAGCAGTATTTAACTGCTCGGCCACTAGTGGGGCTTTCCCTAAAGAAGTAAGACCCTTTTATTTGTCTGGAGAAATAAACTGAGTTTTTTCGTTTCAAACGAATGTCAAAGGAAGTTGAACTTTAGAAATTGTTTAATATTTTTTGCCGCACATTATTGTCAGCTGCTGTTATTTATTCCTCCGTATTCTTAAAAAAGAAATAATGTGATTTTAATGAGAACTGATTAATTACAGTTACATAATTATGCCACTTTGGATAATACGTTAGTTAGCAAAAACTAGTGCCAATAATCTGAGTTCGGGTTAAAAGGGCAAGAATGCTTATGAGAGCAGTTTTTTGCAGGATGGAAGTACATAACGTCTGTTGGTAGTCCTCTTGGAAGATCAATGTAGGAGAAGAGATGTAAAAATCATTGAATTAAATTCCAGAAGGTTCTCAATCAACACTGCTTTGTAACTGTGTAAAATGTTATATTTCTGGATTTTGTTAATATTTCTGGACCCAGTGGGCTTTGGTGAACGACAGGCAGATTTCTGGAGTCATGCATGATTATTCACAAAGCCTGATATTATGACTAGATGAAGGATAAGCACCAGCAACATCATAGAGGATTATTATTTAATCTCTCTATGGCATCAAAAATTTTGCAATTCAGATGTCATAATCAAGGTTTTATGAAATAAATAGCAATACTGGATGATAACTATTTATTTTATTGTATCAAACACCAGTTTTTATTTTAATTCATAATGCAAATGAGTAATTTATATGTATAAAGAAGAAAGTTCTCTGTGTTTGGGTGTCCTCTAATAGCTTAGTCACTACTATAGCTATCGTCACCAAACTTTCTACAATTCTTTTCTGAGTCCTGGAAAAGGTTGACATCTACTTTTTTTCCAAAAAAAAAGTAGTTAAAATCAGAGATATTAATTAAAAACCCGGAAAAACGATAATTTTCGCCCTCATTTTTCCGAGTGGTCTCAAGCTGGAGAGGAAAATCTGCCTTATTTCGAAAGTTGTCGCCACTGCTCGCTTTCAAATCCTAGAGTTTGCTAATAAAAAATTTCTAAGTTTTACGATGTGATAAAAATAGCATTGCTAAACATTAAATACATTATTCCCGATTCCAAAAATTCATGAGAACCCATTTCGACTACTATCATCTTCGTACGACTTTCATCAGCCGAAATATTAATTAAAAACTCTGAAAGCGCTAATTTTCGAAATCATTTTTCCGAGTGCCAACAGTCTGGCGCGTTGGAGATAAAAATGGTTTATTTCGAAAAGTCTTGCTATTGCTTGCTTTCAGAACCCAGAGTTTGTTAATCAAAAATTTGTAAGTTTTACAGAATCTATACATATAATGTCTGTTTGTGTGTTTGTTTGTTTGTTCGCGTTATTGAATTCTGATCAATTATATAAATGTTTTGCCACATTTAATAGACTAAAATTGAATATTGAATAGGCATCACATTGGATGGAGCTTTTACAATCCTTTGATTAGAAAGGCAAAAATAATTAAAAACTGCATGCCATTGTTGCTGGTATAATGAGAGAAAATTAGCTTATTTTTATATCGAAATTTTTTATGTGGGTTCCAGATCGCATCATACACAAAAATGTATGAGTATGAATCGTAATTTTTGCATTGTTATTAGAGAAGGATTGCAACGGTATCGTTCTCTCTGTTGTTAGATACATTACTCTCAATGTAACTTAACTGGTATCGGGTACTTCCGCTAGTACATATATAACCTTAATACAATTTAAAGCTATATAACGTACCTAGAAACTGGAAAATACTAAATCTGTTTTCTAGCCCTTCTGCTGGTAAGCTGATTAAGCATATATTATGAACTGTGCAAGCATGTGTATATAATAGAGGATCAATGTATGCCCTTATAGGGCCCATGAGGTGTCGCCCTGGATAGTTGCGGAGCCTGGACTAGACCCGAATAGTCTAAGTAAGCCGCACGGGTGTTCAGACTCTGCTCTCAACTGTCAACTGTCAACTGCTGGTAAGCTGATGATTATGTAGCAGAATTCCAAAGCTGGCAGGGAATGCAAGAAAGAACAGATACTCGCATAGAATACAGCTGAATTAGCTCAGAATAAGATCTGTGCAAATCGTTAAAAAATATCGTTTTTCAAACCGTTAAATTGTGAAAAATCTATCACTAAATCCTAGGATAATTTGATATTGGTTTATATCTTTTAACACCAGTACAAACGAGCATTGAATTGAGGATATTGTTAAACTGGGTTTCGGCTGTATTTATAAGATCAAAAATTTCGCCTATGTTGACTTTTTAATATAACTTCGCAAGACTGACAATGAGTTACCATTAATAATCTCCTACTTCTGAACTTTTATCAGTAATTCCATTCTTAACAGTTGTCAGTTTTGTGCCCCCAAAGCCTTTGCAAGCAATTGTTATTCGGGAAAAGCATTTTCCGGAAAGCGGAAAGAAATTCGTAGAACCTCCCGATGTCTTAGAAAACCTATTATTTCGTCTTCCCTCCGTTTGTTTTTTTGTTTTATCTTTAACTTTCCTACTTTTATTTAATTCCGACCATTCTTTCAACTTGTCAACATTGTCGTATTCTTTTATTACAGGTCCTTTGTTCTGCAGTTGACAGTTCAAAAGAAAATATTCGACCGAGAAAAAGAACTGACACTGCTACCTATCAGGGCTGACAATTGTTTGCAAGTCCGAGTCATAATTTATCCGACATACTGGCGAAGATATTGGGTAATTAATACAAACTTTAATGATGTTTTCGCTTTGCTTTTTGTCACAGTCGTCTCTTTGACGTGTCTTAGGAAATCCAAATTTTAATTAATTCAGTCGGTTTAAGTGAGTTGACATGAACTTCAAATAAAAGTACTTAAGACTATGTACATTTTATGGTATACATATATAATTAATAAGTTGTTTCTTTTAAGAACTCAAAGAAACGTCTGTCAAAAGTGATTAAATAAATGCATTTTTAGAGAACGTGAAAAATTTGTTTAGAGGTTGTCAAACGTGTGTGTAATAACATGCTGCGCGATATAAAATGACACTGAATGAAATTTTAAAAGTTAATTTTTTGTTTTGTTTTTTGAAAACCTATTTTAATAAGATTACATTTCCTTCAGAATAATCGTAAGCTATTTCTCATATAATTAAATCAGAATTATTTGAAATAAGATCAAATAGTTTTATTCGAAGGTTAATAAATTAAAAATTTTAACTCTACAAAATTATGTATGCAATTTCTTTACAATTGAACCTATATGCATTTATTAAAGGTGCTCGAAAATTATGAAGCTAGAAATTATGCACTTAAAATAGGATTAAAATTCATTTGCTTAAATTAAAGATTAAATTTCAGATTTACTATGCTTTATTTAACTCTTATTTATTTATCGTTTATCACTTCGATTTTTCCTGTGTGATTGTTTACATCTTTATGTTTTAAATGCTCATACTCGTATACTTGTATACATAAATAATTTTACTTGGAAATGGAGTCTTTGCCTTGAGCCTAGAACATTTTATTTTCCTTTATTTCACTGCATCGATGTCTTGGGCATTTCGGATGCCAAAAATACTGCAGGTCTCTTTCTTAACTGTATATAAGGAACTAAACTCAAATCAAGATCTCATGACTTTTATATTGCAAAACTTTTCATATGACATCCCTTCAGTTGTTAACAGTGACAAATGTCAAGGGCACCTTATGATTACAGTCAAAGCCGCTGTCCTTCTGAGTAACAAACAAACTTCAAACTACACCACAGGAAAACTCTGGGATCTGATTGATTAATAACAGAGAATTTAAGTTTTTTCTTGCGAAATTAACGTTAATCTAACACATAAGTTTTCAAAGAAATGGAAAATATCGGATATTCTTGACCCAGCAAACGTCCTGTCTACCTGAACATTTACCATACAATTAGTCTACTACTCCCTATTGGTAAAGTTTCGTAAAGAATCTCCATTAGGAAAGTAAATGATTTCATTGGCACAAATAATGTCCCTATCCCTATGTAATGTGCGTTTTGGGAAAGTCACAGTACAGCGCACCAGATCCTTCGCATCGTTGAGACTGGGAAAACGTTAACAAAATATAAAGTATACAGCTGCGCTTCACTGACTTTGTCGCAATGGATTTATTTGTAGACACATGAAACAAGCTTTCCTCCCTTTTTCATCCACATCATCGCTGATCATCTCAAAAGAAGAATTTTGAGAATTAAAATCAATGAAAACTTCTCCCCTGTTAAGAAAATTAGAGGCAGAAGTACGGCTCTAGGCGTCCGTACTTGGGCCAATGTTTTCAATTTATATATTAATGGCTTTCCAAAGCATCCTGGAGTCACAAAAGGAAATATTTATAAATGACGCAATCATTCTGACTAAATCTTTAAACTTATAATAGTATGCAATATTCAAAGTCCACACAGGGCTTATTACTGTTGAGCGTTGGTTTTCTAAATGGACAATGAAAGCTAATGCCAGCAAACGCTCAGCGATGATCTTTCCTCAGCACAAAAAGCAGCGTTTATGACAACAATATTAATCTCAACGGTTATATCCTCTGTTACATTACAAGTGTGAAAATAATTAGAAGTAATTCTAGATTCAAAGCTTTATTCAAAGAGCTCATAGTATAGCTCAAGGATAGCTCAAGGATTACTGAAGAAAGTATAGCTCAAGCATAGTATAGCAAAGTATAGCTCAAGGATTACTGAAGAAAAGCCTGCGGTAATGTCCTTCTACTTCTTACTTGAGGGCAAAAATAATCTTGCCATAGAAACTAACAGACATTTTCACTGTTAAAATTAAGCCCATATTTATGTACACCTGCCTTGTTTGAATCATAGCCGCCAAATCACCCAGGAAAAGACACAGACGTTTCAAAGCAAGGTCCTTCCTTAATGCCCCGCTGTTTGTTACAAATCAGCAGATTCATGATGATCTAAAACGTTGGATCTTTATCCTAAAGATTATATACATCTTCATCATGTTAGTGCGCAAATCTCAGCAAGAGCCTAATAATTATAGCACTACCGAAGTCTGGTAATTATAGCACTACCCGAAAATAATAAGAACAAATGACCAAGCACAATTTCTCACAACGAGATGTATAAAAGCCATCAGAAAGCAGCACACTGCGTTTCAATAACTTTTAAACAACATCATTTGCTAAGAAAACTGAATCATGACGAAAAGCAAAGATGCTATCGTCAAGATAGGAACTTGAGAATTCGTTCTAACTATTGACCAATGATCAATTTCAAATTGAAATTGATTTCACATTTTTACTTTCCGAATCGAGACCATCTCACGATTTTAATAATAAAGCCAACTTTCAGTGTTAACTACAGATAGATTTGAAGTTGTATTGTGAATAATTATTCTACATGAAAATATTTTTTTCGCCATTAGTCTTAAAGAAGTCTGTTATAGGAACTACAGATGGCTAAAAAATGTTTAATAGATAAATCATGCTATTAAACATCACCGATATAATTGCAGAATTATTAAAAGAAATACAGATTATAAAAATTATTGATACTTCTTTTCTTAAAAAAAATCTGCTGCTTTTCTCAAAACCCCTTAAATATTGCCTTTTTATTAAGCTACAAATCAGCGCTTCCCCTTTGCACAGAACTCTGGCTATTTAATAGTTAAGGCTAATATCGAATTCTTCGATAAGCATTCTGGAAATCAATAATGTTCCCTAACGTCATACGCCTTAATTGTATGGTAATACTGGTCTTAATCTTCTAGAAGCTATCAAATCAGCCAATCTTATCCCTCATTGCCCTAAACACTGATAACACGCGCATGTTATAATTAGAATTTATGAATATTCTCTGTACTAACTGTGTATCTCCATATTTTATAAAAGCTATGACCGAAACTCTCCTCACCGAAACAGAGAAGTCCGAAAGAAAATTTCTGTCTAAGGAAACGTACCTAAGCTCCTTCTTCTCTTAAGTTTTTTTCAAAGGTCTTTACTCTCTTCTTCTTTCCCCTTCCTCAGAAACTGTAACTGTTATTTTTATATAATTGCAAAGAATGGTAAATAATTAATGCACCAATTTCTAATTAATGGTTGATGGTAGGTGTTTCGTTGTATATCAAATTATCTGTGCATAAAATTAATTTCTATGTTTTACTTCATTTTTACTTCCTTGTACGAAGTAAAGGAAGTATTGTAATCACGAAAAATTCCAGGTATCATATTTCAACGAAAATATCCATTTTGACCGCTATCGAATACAATTTAGCGATATTTTTGCGTGACATTTGTACGTAAGGATAGAATCAAGGGCTCTTTTTCCCCGAATGACTTCTAAAACTGATTTAAAATGGATTCAGAAGAGATTTTTTGGTGGCGTTTGTACTTACGTATGTATGTATGTATCTCGGATAGCTCAAAAACGAGCAGCCTCAAAACGTTGAAATTTTGTATATAGGACTGCTATAACAGGTAGTTGTGCACCTCCTATTTTGGTTGCAATCGGCCACAGAAACAGCATATAAATATATATATGCATATATGTCCACTCTGTTACTGGGTTCAGTCAGCTCAATTTTTTTTATTCCCATAGGTTAGTAAATTGTGCATTTTTTTTGCTTTAAAAATGATTGCATTAAGTTATTCTTATCTTCCGGTTAAGGTTTTATGCCTTTCGTTAATCTGCATGCAATAGTTGTAGAATTATCAACACTTTAAAGTTGTCTAAGTGCGTCTGAGCCTAATTTTTTTTTTACCATAGCAGTCATATTTGTTTACATTTGAAACTCAGCAGAACAGTGAAATAAGTCTTTCTGCATCTAGTGGGATCAAAAGGAAACTTTTAGTTTTGTGCACCGAAAACTCTGCCTGCTGGCCGAATTGCTTGTTTTTGGGTAGAAACTGCAATTTTAATTGTAAAAAATGTTTTAATTGTATTTGGTGTTTTATGTTTTTATTTATCTTTCAATTTTTAATGAAGATATTTTGAGTTATGTGTTTTTACCTTATCCTGAAGTGAGAACTGTATTAATTGAATGAGAAATATATCAATATAGTGAAATTCGAGGCAATAAGTTTAAATGAAATGCAGTAAAATATGCGTATAATTTAATATTTGTGCACGCCATGTGGTGTACATATCAGATATTTGTTTCATGAATTCTTGATAAAGCCAAATTGTGACTCTAAAATTTCGACTAGTTTTGGAAGATGGAAGGAAGCTGTGTTGAAAATTGAGCTTTCATCACATTTTTCGATCTAGGAATGGGAAAGTAAATCTTTTAAAGGGTGATTTGCGCTTTTTTAGAGAACAAGCCTAAAGCATAGTGCAGCGCGTTTTCGTTTTTTAGAGCGTGCACGCTACGGAAGTAATGTAATGTAGTAATCATGGCGGCATACTGAATGATATTGTCATCAATACTTCCCCTAACTTCGGGAAAGAGCAATGATTGCCCATAACCAAGCAAAACTTCAATTATAAGCTCCCAGTTCCTAATTTTTTCAATCTAAGTATCTTAAACTTTTTTTATTAGAGGCAAATTCATTATAGCAGTTAAAGATCTGTACCAGCTTTTTAGGTTACAGTATTACATATTTGTAGATTTTAATGTCTTTTTTCACATTTTTGATGCTCCTGATTTTGATTTAGTACCGGTTTTCAGCTCGTAGAGAAATTCATTGCATACTGTAGATCTCTTAATCGTGCAGGACGACGAATACTTTTTTTAATTAATCTAGTTTTCAAAACCTTCTTTACTTTTAAGAATTAATAAATTATTTTTAAAAAGCCACTTAATTTTAATAATTTTAATTGCACAGGAATCAATCAAATAAGTATCTTGGTATGATATGTCGAACATTATTCCCTTCGCATGTTAATTCTTACGAACTATTTTCCTGAGCTGTATCAACCGCCAGTATTTAAAGGATAAAATTCGATGGAAATCAGCAGTTTGTGATTAGGTGAGTTTTCTGTTGTTTTTCCAATATATGTCCCACAAATCTGAGTTAATTATAAATTCTTTTAAGAAATTATTTTGTACGACCCGAAAATAAATTCTTGAGCATTCTGCGGTAACTAATCAAACAAATTAATTTTGAGACATAGACATACAAAGCAATGTTTTCTAATATGATGCGTGTGTCTTCGAATTAGACTTAATATCCATGTCTGAATTCCTGTCCGCTCGCTATTTTTACCATATCCATTCTCATAATAGGATGTTCAATAAATATTCGAAAGCAAATGGTAAGATTAAGAAACGGCATTCCATTTCACAGTAAAAGTACAAAAATGTTGAAAAAACAATACGAGTAGCTCTTCGCTTCGTTTCAGTTGCAGATATAATTGGTTCTGAGTGCTATATCTTAAAATTATTTTATTTATTTTAAAACTAATACGGAAGTAAATGGATCTAGTAATAGTCTATAAGGATTAAAAGAAAAAATAAACATTTAGAAAAAGGAAGATCACTCAAAGAAATGTAATCTCTCAATTTTGGGGCTTCATATCCTATGGCTATCCCATATATTTTGGGGCTAATATATTCCAGACGAATTCATTTCATATCGAATAAAAATCGCTTTGGCACACTAAAGTTACCGAGAAGCTTTTCCGAGTCGCTATATATTTAATAGTTTCATTTCTCTTTGGGATGCATATTTCAAAATACATAAAAAAGGAAAGCTTCTGAAGATTAAAAAGTGACGATACTTCGTTTTTTCTTAAAAGGAAAAAAATATCTCTTGCTTAAAACGAAGCTCAAGTTTTTTTTTTAAAATTTACTGGAGAGATATTTACATTAAAAGCATACATAAACGAAGAATAAAGGCACAATTTAAAGCAATTATTTAAATGAAAGAACAAATGAGAAAATTTCTGTTGAACATCAACTTAGTAACCATTTTTCACGTCTCCATACCTGCTAGAGATCAGAAATAAACTAGAATGATTGATCTTTAGATGAATGACATTTTATTTCATTCTCTATTAAGACCTATTTTTTTCCTTTGTGCCATATATTTTATTTCAAGAGCACCCTTTTTGCTCCAGCTGATTGCTATAGTTTTCACAAAGCTCTGTGTGTGCAAGAGAAATACTTGCTCAAGTACATGATATAAAAATCAACTTTTATGTAAATAAATGAGCAGTTTAAAATTATTTTACGTTTTTAAGTAATTAATTTTTGAGGTCACCACCTGTTTTATTGTTAAAAAAAATCTGACGTGAACATACATGATTTCTTTATACGGATTATTAAGTTATACACATTTCTTGCGACGCCACATTTAAACTTTTTTTTTATTTTATTAGAGATATATTTCTGATTCAAACAATTCAGTTCTCACTTCGCGGCAAGGCAAAAGACGTAAAAACTCGAAACATCTAAACATCATCTAAAAACGAAACATCATCTAAAAAAACATCATCTCGAAACATCTAAACTCGAAAAATCATTTAAAAACGATTTTACTGCTTCCTTTACTTCGTACAAGGAAGTAAAGAGAAACGAATTAATGAGTCCTGAGGAATTTACGTATTACCGATGAACTTAGATTAATAATGGTTAATTTAGCGATATTACGTGTATACAAATAAACCACTTTAAGTAGTCGCCAGAAAATTAGAACTATTGAAAGTATCTTCAAACGTGTATGCAGTTTTCCCTCATTCCCCAGACGCATGTGTCCAGTGAATTTCACATTTATTCAGCAAATGTGTTTACTTAATTCACTTTAAGATTACACCAAAGTAATATAAAAAAAATCTAAAAGCCTTCAGATTTTACATTAGGCCCAAAGGGGCATTTTTTAACGTTTTTTGCGTTGCCTTTATTTATTAAATATCATGCTCTTCGCACTTAAACCATAAAATTCAGTTCAACAGCAATACCTCAAAATAATTTTTAAATGAGCATATTTTTAGAATTTCCGATACACAGTCAGAAGATAAAAATGTTTTTTTTTTCGTACGTGTTGCCATTGCTGACTTTGAAATCATTGAGTTTGTAAGTTAAAAATTCTTTAATGTCTGACAAAATATGAAAATAGGTAATAAAATAAATTCCAGATTCCAAACTTAGGCTTCTAGATGCCATATTCGGGCGGAAACGTATGTTATTCAAAATTTCATGGCTCTAGGTACCTTTTTTTAACACAATGCGCGAAACATATATACCTTTATGCAGATCTTTCATTATTTAATTTCCTTAAATATAATGCAAGGCTCTAATATTTGGTGGCAACAATTTGAAAAGTGAACCAACGCAAAGTGCCAAAACGAAATTAATAGTCCTTCTGGGCAAAGTGCCCCTTTGGACTAAAAATAATATATAATAACGAGAAAAATTTCTGTGAATATTTATGTCACTCAGTAATTACACTCAGAAAATTACACTCAGTAATCTTGGCAGATTAGTTATGTATTCATCTTTAAACAAAATAAAAATTTTCATAATATCGCTTTTATGCTATAGATTGTAGATTGTGTGTGCGAATTTTAAGGAAAATCTCTCTCTAAAATAGGCAAAATCTAATTCATATTAGTGTTAATTTCATTTTGTAACTCTTTAAGAAGTAAAGTATTTTGTCCTTTTCCTGACGATGAGAGAACATCAGTTTATCTTTCGAAACTCGTTACATATTAGCAGTAGAATAAACTCCAAATTAAAAACCTGAATTTTAATTAATTTGAAGGTTCAAGTTAGAAAGGCGTCTTACTTTAAAATGTCACTGTAACCACTCGAAAGAGCAAAAAGATGAACTCAAGAAAGGCTGAAAAAAAATTCAGAATTAATAGACAAAAAATAATTTTTGCCTTGTTTACATATTTCTCTTTTTTGCAATTTACCTTAAGTATTTCAAATACCTAAACCTAGATTTTAAACTAAATGTCGAGTTCAAATAAATAAATAAATAAAATGAAAATCCTATTTTTTAAGTAAAAATTGTTAAAATTATAAGTGATTATTTTCAAAGGAAATATATTTTACTTTTATTTCTCTCTTTTTTTTTCCGAAATTAATGCTGCGTAGTTCGTAGACACAAATATTACCATTTTTAATGTGTTTAGTTTTTCCTACTATGTACTTAATTTTTTTTCCTTTTTAAGAGGAAAAACCAACACTTGCATTGCGTTAAACAGAAGCACACAAGTAAAAAAACTGAATTCTTTGATTAACACTTTCAAAAACAAATCCATAAACGTTTCCAAAAATATATTAAATAAATACATTAAATATAACAGATTTTCCAAAAAAATTTAGATCTTTTTATGCAGCGTATAAAATTCTTAACTTTTCTCTTTACTTGTGCAAGATCTAATTGGAAATAAAAAAAGTGTCCAGTTATATCCTCCGTCTGTAAGCCTTCCAGTTGGCAACAACTAAAGATTTAAGTGAAAGTAAAAATTTATGTTTTTTGTAGAATGCAGTAATTTGATATATCAATTAAAAAAGTACTGCAATCAGAGGATGACTAATTTGTTAACATACATCTTATTTAATTCATTAATTATTAGCGGCTGAATATTGGTGGGGAATTTCGAAGTACTGCTGCAGATAAAATAATTTCAAAATTTATAATTATCCAAAAAACACCCAAAATGAAATTCACGTGAAAGCGTTTCAACGAAAATCAAATCAAGTTAGTTTCAATTAAGAACCAATTTGTTGCATTTAAAAATTAATAATATGCATATTATAACCATTCTTACTAGAAAAAGAAATATTCCATCAACAAAGCTGAATTTAAATTAAAGCATTTGATTTGCTTTTATTTGTAAATCTGAATTCAACTCTGCTATTTCTCTTTCTAAATGTTAAAGTTAATTATTTTGTTGATTGCAAGTTGTTAAAAGTATTAAATTTGCACATATATTTCGTAAATTAGTTAATTTCAACTATTAAAAATGAATCTAGCACAAATTGCATTCATGTTATAGTAAAACGTTTCTAGACTACAAAGTAATATTTTATGATTTATATTTAATTTTGCTTCTTTATATTATTTATGCTATGATGCTCTCATAGAATTAACATTAATAAATGCTATTATGGAATACTTATTACTGCCATATTTTATCAAAAACGTAGAAGAGTTTTGGAACTTAAAGCTGAATGAGAATTTTCTATAGCCATTAATTAAGCATTTTTACACTGACATTAATGTAAAATTAGGAAGCAGAAGATAACGATGGAAAAGTTGCTTATTTAATCAAAAAAAGGGGGTAAAGGATTACAGTATATTTTTTGTGTTGTACCTGAAATAAAAGCATTATACATGCATTGTTTCCTCATTAGAAAAGAGAAAATAAACATTTATTTGATCTTCTATATATTACTGTTAGTAATTAAAATGAAACTTTTACCCATTTACCAAATTTCTTTAATTCTAAATGACATCGATTGTGAGAAGCGAACCTTTATTTCAGTGTCACCAACACAAAAACAAACCTTTAATTAAATCAAATGTATTGAATAAAGCACAAAACTAAATAATACTTAAACACAGCTTATAAGTATTTTTATTAAAGTGTTTAAGCCCATTTGCTACTAACTATAATCGAATCGGAAAACTTACATAATGCTAAAAATAAAGAGATTAAATATTAATACAAATTAATCATATTAAAACATTATGAGACCTCCAGTTAGAAAATAATGCCATTTTTATCACACAATTAAAAAAACAGAAAGAGAGAGAGAGAAGAGCGTGTTTAATAAAAAGGTAATAATAATTATACGTGCATCTGAAAATTTTATTACCCTCGCATAATAATAGAAATTGAGTTCTATTAAAATACAGGGTGTTTATAAAGTTCCGGACCCATTTTGATGTTTAATAACTCATAAAATAATGAAGATAGATTAAAATTAATAACATAAATGGTTAGATAGACTCGAAAAGTTTCATGATCCTTGTCAATGAACTTCCACGTGTGCCCCCTTCGTCGCGCGGAGAATATCAAGTCGATATTCAATTTCACGCCAGGTACCGGCAAGCATGTCGGCATCCACAGAGGCTATTGCCGTTGTAATTCTGGCTTTTAGGTCATCCATGTTCGACACTCTCCTCCTGTAAATGTTGTCCTTTACAAATCCTCAAATAAAAAAGTCCAGTTATATCAGGCGATCTGGGTGGTTAAAGGAATTGGACCTCCTCGCCCAATCCATCTTCCTGTAAAATGGTCATTCAAAGAACTACGAACGATGGTACTCCAATGAGGTGGTGCACCATCTTGTTGCAAAAAGGCATGTGGCTGAATCTCTTTCTTTTAGTTGTGGAAATACGAAATTTTCCAACATGTCTAAGTATACGACTGATAAGACCGTCTTTTCTGTAAAAAAGAAAGGGCAAATGACTCGGTCGTGCATTAGTCAACACCACACATTAACCTTTGGGGAATCCCTTTGCGCCTCACGGTATTCATGGGGGTTCAAAAGAAAAATACCGTTTGAAAGAGGGGTTGTTGCCATAGTTGATTCATAGTTGCCAAAAACAAAAGAGAGAAAAATGCAATTAATAAGCAGACGATATTTAGAAAAGTACAGATATTTAGACTGGTAAATGAAATTATCTGAAATTAACCACACGCGCAGACGATATTTACAAAAGTAAAGATATTCAAACCTGAAAACGAAAATATATAAGTTATTCCATCAATAAATGCCATAAGTTTGTTTACATCTTCATTATTTTTGTTTATATCTTCATTATTTTATGAGTTATTAACATCAAAATGGGTCCGGGATTTTATAAACACTCTGTATATCTGTCAAAAAGATATCGAAAGTAAAAATACAATTTTAGTAAGCCCTTTGGCAAACGTTTTGTGTGCTATAATACCTAGTTGTGCACCTTCCTTTTTTATTGCAATCGGACACTCCAAAAGTGTACTCTATATACACACCCTCTTATTCGGATCGGAACTCTGATTTTTATTCTTATATATTTGTAAATTGTGCATTTCTTTGTTTTAAAAGAGGTTGAATTATGTTGCTTCTATCTTTCGGTTAAAGTTTTTATGTCTTTTGGTAATTTGCATGCAATAGTAGGAGTAATTTCTAATTCGTTGTTATTTAAATCAGCAATTTAAAAGTGTAAGTGCAACTAAGCCTAACGTGGTGCGGATTTGCTTACATTTGAAACTCTTAGCAGTATAGTGAATTAAGTAAGTTGGTGTACCAACTTCAGTATCAACTTCAGTTAGCTCAACTTCAGTTTAGCCAAAAGTTAACTTTAAATTCGGTGCACCGAAAATTTTGTCTTTAAGCCCTTTGGCAGACTTGTTTTGCCGTAGGAACTCTAATTTTAACTGCAGAATTTTTTTAAACTGTTTTAACTATATTCGGTGTTTCAGGGTTTTATTTTTTTTTTTGTATTTTACAATTTTTAATGAAGATGTTTTGAGTTTCTATGCCTTACCGAGGAATGTGAACTGAATTGACTGAAAGAAAAATACATCTCTAACAGAATTCGAGGAAGAAAGTTTCAAAAAGATTTAAATGAAGGGGCAACAAAATAATTTGATAGGACATACAGGGAAGTCATGTGATGTCCACATTAAATTTTTTCATTTCAAGATTTAATAATGTCTCCGTGATCCCGCAGTTCATCAGCCTGCTGTTGGGTTCAATCTTATTAGATGCTTGTTTATTAAACTGTGGTAATTGTTTCAAAGATTTGTTTATGTATTGTAATCGCTTATTTTGCTAAATTAAACACCAATTAAATTATACGTTATTCAACAGCCCAATAAAATACAATTTTTAGTAAAAGATAAAATAACATAAAAGAACAAATATTTAATTATGTTGGTATAATTTTAAAAAAACACTTTTTATATGGCCAATTATACTTAACAAATCATCCAAAATTTCATTTAACAGACCTATTTATTGAAACAACAAATTAGACTTCGTTAACCAACAATCAATGGAAAGAGATTCTTTACTTAAATTTTTTTAATTCGTTGTTATTTAAAATATGGAAGCATCGAGTCATGTGCTGTCATTTCACGATCAATAGAAAGTGATTCTTTACTTAAAGCTCATTTTTATTTAAAACATGAAAGTGACAAGACATGTGCTGACTACATCAAATTTATTTTTATAGTTGAATTCGTTTTACATGCGTCTTAACTTAGAAACTTAAGCAAAGAGTGCTTAATGGTTTAAGCGCATTCATAATGTATCTTATTCAAATTTCTTTTCCTCTTTCTCAGGTTCTCGTTCAATGCATTTTGTTCCACCACTTAAAATAAAGACAATAAATTTTATTTACACTAAGATGGAAGGATACGTTTTGCTTACAATCAAAATGGACTTGCTTTTGATTGCGCTGAGGGAAAAGGAGAAAATACCCAAATACAGAAATTTCATCAGAAGACAAAATTTATAAATTTAATAATTAGTTATTTAAAGGGTTAAAAGTTTGAAGCAGAAGTTCTTCATTTACTAACTGTGTTTGCATGAAAAGCAGAATTATACTACTTACAAACCCTCTAAATGCATCAACTGAATTCTCCATATACATCAATCATTTTCTATGCTTTCACATATATGGATGAAATGGGAAGTTTATGGTAAACCCACATAAATTCCTTTTTTCACTGTTGCTAAATCACCTTTCCTAAACAGAAGTGCGGGAGAAAATGTTACTGTTATTACGTAAGGTGTATCAAATCTAAAAATTTGTTGTTTTCATTGCAGTCATAAATTATGTATACTTTCGCAGTGGAGTAATCCATTCTGAACGGTTAAGGAAATAAAAAAAATTCCGTCTTCCAACACACAATGAATTGGGCTTCCCTGAAGAAGGAGACAATAAAATCGCTTTCAGTATCCATAAAATACAACATCTACTGAAGTGCCCGTAACGTGTCAAGTTTTACAGCATTAGATAAAACGAGAGGAATGAACAACGCATATCATTTAAACGGTCCACCAACCATGTCTGTTTTAGATGTCAACATTCTGCCATTAAGTAAATAAATAAAATAGTCTTAGAATTCTTGTTAAAGAAAGGTTTTAAGGTGGGAGGTGACGTGCAAGGCGTAAAAAATTACACCTTAACAAACTGCTACTGTCTTGAAAGACGAAGGGACCACACGAAGAGCATCAATTTGGTGTCTTTCCTCTCCTGAAGATAGCCGTACATCTTCCTAGTGTTCTAGGAAGACAAATAGATTGCTTAGGTGTTGGGGTTTGCTTACAATGTTGTAATTTTGAATTGAAATTACTATGATTTGGGATGCTGTTTTAATGGATCTCGAGGTGAGTTTGATGAAGAGGGTGCTTTATCAAGACAGGAATCAGCATTTCTTTCATACGTCAAACTTAAAGATCTCCTTATCTTTTCCCAAGTAAAAAAGGTCTCATTTTTAGCTTATGGCCTATTACTTCTTCCATCAGGTATAAAATTAGAAATGATCTCGTGATTTTGGATGCTTGCTATCGCAAGATGTTTAGTGCAATAACTAGTTAATATATTAAAGAAATTCGTTCTTTTTCAAAAACTAAACGTCCATTGCAAAACAATGCTCAGAAAGCCTAAATATTTATTGTGATCTCAATAAATAACAGCCTATCAGCCTTCTGATAAATAATATTTTAAAATATACTGATATGAAAAAAAATATGAATGTTATTTTAAGGCATTCAAAAACATGTATACCTTTAAAAAGATTCTAGAATATTGGGGAACAAAGTAATCTTGCAGAACCCGATCAAATTTCTCTTTGTACAAAGTTACTAACTTTCCAAATTTGACTGTAACAAAAAAAAAAGTTCTGTAGACAATAAGTAAGTTCCAAGTAAAATTTTTGCCCGTGTAGTTTAAGATTAATATTAAATTAAAATTAGGCAAAGTCAACTTTTCAATAACTTGTAGTAAAACTGCGTATTTCTGGAAAGGCTGATATTGATCTCCTTACCTCAAGGAGGAAACAATTATCAAATTATCATTAATTTTGGTGTACAAAATCAAACGTTATTTTAATGATCTGGAGAATTATGTTGTGGAGACATTAGGAATTTTTTTAAAGCAGGAGATGTGAAAAATAAGCAATGTTCTCGCAGAAACTCGAACCTCGGACCTCTCGAATACACGCCGAGTGTGCTGATCATTAAAAGAAGTGGTGGATAATCATCATCCACCACTTTTTTTTGTTCGGGCGCCACTGTAGAACCGTTAGGAATTTTTTGAAACAGGAGTCATGAAAATTGAGCAATGCCCTCGTCGGGACTCGAACCTCGGACCTCTTGAACACGCGCCGAGTGTGCTGACCATTACACCACGAAGACATGCTAAGAGGGTGGGAGAAATACCTTATGTACTCCTTCTTTTAAAGGACGAAGCGGGATTAGGGGATCCAATTGCTATATCCTGGTGGTGAAGAGTCATCATTCACCACTTTTAATTCGGGAGCCAATGCAGAGAAATTTAGAACTTTTCAATGTCAGGAAATTGAAGAAATGAGCAATGCCCTCGCCAGGACTCGAACCTCGAATCTCTCAAATACGCGTCGAGTGTGCTAGCCATTATACCACGAAGGTATGCTAAGAATGCGGAAGAAATTCCTTATGATGTAACTCACTTAAAATTTCATTTAACACATTTAATGCCTTCCTGATGCTTATTTAGTCGTAACAAACAGCACAGATTCAAGAAGTTAATGGATTTCTTTGTTGTTTGTTAGCTTTGCCTTTAAAGGCAAAGAAACTAGAAATAATTCGGGACCTGTATACTAGACATGCTAGACATACATACTAGTCATGCTAGACATACATACTAGATATGCTAGACGTACATACTAGACATACTAAAAATTGTTAGTCCCATTCCAGAGTCTGAAAAGTCAAGTGTGAAGAACGATGTTAAAGAAAGTGACAGATGAACACATGGCAGAGTTAATCTCTAAATTAGGGCATATGTAAATTCTTAAAACTAAATTTGAATCTGCCTAATTTTAAAGTGAATTTCGAGGATTTGGGAAAAATTTTAGGAATAGATTAAAAACGACTCATATCTACATGTTAAAAATAAAGAGAATAAAATGCAGATACCAATTATTTTAATAAAACTCATGACTTTAAATTGCAGTACCATACATACATCGGTTAATTTTAAACAATGTAACAAGCATAGAATACATGTTACAAATAATTTAGGAAAGTATGCTTTCCTTGATCTAACTGAAATTTGAAAATACAGTTTGTTATTTTTTAATGATAGTGCACATTTGAAATCACTTTATTATTTTCTCAAACATGTCATAGTATCTGAATGAAATATATTTCATTGTACGAGAGAGCATTCACAGACAGAAAAATTAGAATTTGTGTTCAGTATTACAGCTGTTAGAAATTATTTTAAGTAGGAGGATACAGTTTCATAGAAGCAAATACTTTATTATCATTAATAAAGAACAAAAATTGAATAAGAAAACTTCAAACAACTGTTTAATATCTAAAAAAATAGTTTACCATTAAAAATTACAAAAAAGTGTGTTTTAATTATAAAATTGAAAAACATTGTAATCTGATCCTGATTCTGGTTCAGGTTCTTATTTAAGAGTCAGATTCAAGTTCCTGTTTAACGAAACAGTTTAAATTAAAGCATAAGTCTACAGTCTGAAAATTAATCATTATATATTTTTTATTACGAGTCAAGGCACGAAGCATCATAAATAAAATAATATATTTATGATGAACTATTCGAAGCAACATTACGAAGCGGTTCCAGTGAGGACTTCATTTGATGTAATTCCATCATAAACTAACATAATACGCAGACTTTTACACTAACTAATGCAACAATGACTTCATATTCAACACGAAATTACATATTTTCCACTGGACCACTTGCGCAAGACGCCTGGAAAAAATATTTCGCACAAGCTTTCAGGACATAAATTTTATTTTTTCAGCACACCTACCTGCGCACAAAAAAAGAGACAATTCTATATATCCCGTTCGACTGGGCCGATTAACGAAATTAAAATTTCATTTTTCGTGTCTGAAAGCGCGATTTAGGATATATATTAGATTTATATATAACATTAATCTAAGATAGTTATTTTGACACAAAATCGGACGTTTTCTGAAATAACATAACAATTGTTTCCATATTTGGAGTCTATGACCTAAATAATGCCTAAATATTAAATTTTGTAATTTTTGGTGAGAAATTAAAAAATTTAATTGGTGCATTTCTTAATTTATGGCAATCTATTTTCCTTTCCTTTTTTTCATTATAGACGAGCGGAAGTCATTGTTCATACTTTCAAATAATTTTAATAAAGTGCGTAAACCACATTTGGCGTTATTATCGCTCGTAACAAATATGCCAAATTTCAGAACGCTCCCATTTAGTATAAGTTCACGTGCATCTTAGGAAATTTTGAACAAAAAATTCTAATTTTTTGCAATTATACTTAGAAGAACATCTACTTTAAGACGAGGGTAAAAAAAAATAATTATAGGTAATAATTCAAAATGTTTTTCGAAAGTTTATAAAAATTATTTTAAAATACAAATTTAAAAAGTAAATCATAAAAAATGGCTGAATTTTATTTGGAATGAACCTAAATTTCGAAATGTCAAAGGAAAAATAAAAAAAAAAATTGAAAAGGAGAGATTAATAAATATATACCAAATTCAATTAGCATTGAGAAGCTAAAATATAGAAAAAAATATGCAAGTTGAATTTCGTCTATCTGCCCAGTAGAACGGGAGATATAGAACTGTCCCCCTTTTTTTTTCTTTGCTCAGTGTGCATGAAATAAAAGCAACAACTTCTTCGTGATGTTAAATAAACTGTTGGAAGTTCCTAAACAACTCTTTAAAGTATGGAAATTGTAAATATTTTTTGCGAGATTTTAGTTTAGCTAGTTTATGCAATTCCACAAATTATCTCACGAAGACAGCTATTCCAGCATATTTTACCATACGTACTTTTATGCGTTGCAGAGAGAGAATTGAAAAGTTGTCAAAATCGTGGTCTTACTTTTTGTTATGTGGTTTATGGTTCTTACCAAAACAGAAAAAAGAAAAATAAATAAATAAAAATGTTTACTTCGTTTTAAAACTTCTTTCTTTCGTTTGCGCAACACCATTAATTCAAAAGTAAGTGCTGCATTTCAATTTATAAAAATTTTCTAGCTGTCTTGCGGAAATCTGAGTCGGTGGACTCCCATTAAAGACACAAAGTAAAAGATTTAAGGAAGTCTTTTTGTTTTCTACTTCTTTCTTTCTGTTTTCTTCTTGCAGCTTTCGTCATTCATATTTTAGGCACTCTCTAAGTCATTCGTAAGGGAATGCAAGTAGAACTACACGCATAGTAATCTGTTGTTGATAGACATAGTTACCTGCTGTAATTTATATGCAGTATCAACGCAATGCCGTTATCTGATTTGTTTGATTTTATTACCTATTCAGTTATTACATATACAATTTATGTAAGTACTGAAGTTGCAATAATCATTTCAGAGGGAATTGCTAAGATTTAAATTTTTAAAATATATTTGTGCATGTGGCTGTTTGTGGCAAAGTAATTTGACTTCAGAAATCAATTAAAATAATTTTATAAGTTAATTTTTTTAGGCATTATGTTTACGTATGCATATTTCAAAGAATAACGCTTCAGTTTTTTTAGTATTTGTCAATTTTATAATCACCAAAATATAATACCACTGATAAATTTGCTGAGGCAATCATAATAGCGAGTATGTACAATGGAATTTCACACGAATTATCTGTTACTTCCTTATGGAAGAACATAAATGAATGGAGAAATGGAACACAAATCTAATCCCTTTTCTTTACATTATTAATTATAAATAGTTAAGTAAAATTTAAGAAATTGTGAGTGTTCTCAAGTACTTTTTAAAATTAATATATTATTTTCGGTAATTATGTAAAATGGCGTATTGGCAAAATAAAATCCGCGAATATGATCATATTCCGAAAACTATCGAACGAGAGAAAGCCAGAAAGAATCTAGAAACATTTCTTGGCAAGTATTACTATGCGAAACATGGCACTTTTTCGTCTACGAGACCTAGAGCACAGCGATTGTCAGACTGTTGCCATTCGACAAAGTACAAGATCTTTATTTACCTCTTAATTATTAAGAACTGAGCAATTCGAAATTCATTTATTTATTCAACCTGTTATTTATTAACAACTGAACAATTCAAAAGCAATATACATGCTTCTTGATATGTTAAATCATTAATGCTTCTAAATGATAGCTTTTTAAGTTATTAAGCGATCAAATTGTAACATGAAATTTTCAGATTGTCATTTTCTTGCCTTTTTGTTTCGAGGGTATATATATAGGGATATATGAATGAAGGTACTCAAGTAGATATTGTTAATCTTACTTATACCTCCACAGTTTATAGCATGTTATTAAAAAAGAGAAATTCTATAGTTTATTAATTAAATATTTGTAATTATAGTTAAGCACAAATATTATGATATGCTATGATATAACAATTTAAAAATACCCCTATACTTTTTAATTGATAATATTAACTCAAAGCTAGAGAAATGAGTTAATTTACTTAATTTTCCTGAGATCTTCTGCAATAAATAAAGACATTATTCGGTATGCATCCCTGTTAAATTTTTATTCGAATTAATTTGATTTCTCATCACCATAAATCACAGTTATGTAATATAATATCTGAAATTAAGTCTTTTCTTTTTATTTTACACTGATTACATGCTCAGTAACATTTAGCTGACTCCTTTCATAATTTAATGATACATCAATTTGAAAATATAAGTCAATTATTTAACTGTTATTCCCTTGTTATTCGCTTAGTTGTTAGAAAGATGAGTAGCAATTTTAGACCAGTTTTTTCAAATAATTTTCCAGTCTAATGTAACATTTCACTAAATTACATTTATTAAAATGAAGAAAACGTATGAAGTTTTAAAAAAGAGGAAAATACTTATTCGGAATATTTCATGTTCTAATTATCATTTGTGGTAAATAAATGTGAGAATGAGCTGGTATGTATAAGTAATATACATTCAAGAAGTATATGTCTTTTTAAAATTAAGTATTAAAACCTTTCTCAATTATTTCTTTTAAGCCAAATAATTTGATAAAATTTATTTCACTATATATAATGCATATATATAAACTTAAATCATCTAAAGTTAATTTTAAATTGGAATCAAAACAAGGCAATTCCTCTACATTATTAATAACTGCAACCGTGTATAAGGAGTTTAACATGATATCTTAACAAATCAAAATTAAAATAAGAATTCATAGTAGAAGAAACTCAAAAAATAAAAATTCGAAAGGGAAAATATGCAAATTTATAAAAATATAAGAATTAATTGCCTTTTACTCAAACTCCAATTCAGAATTCATCAGGGGAAAATGAATTAAAGCTTTACAAAGGTCGATCAATATGTTTCGGTTTTTGGGTTCATTTCAGATCAAAAATTGAAAAAAGATTCAATTAAATTTTCATTTAAGACATTAAAATTCATATAAAACCGAAAACTCGAATCTCAAATATACTAGAATTTTCCTTATACGCTTTCAAAAATTTTTGGAAAAAAGAATAAAACATAACATTTTGCCAAATTGACTATTCAAAAAAAAAAGTAAAACTTTATATTACGCAAATTGACCATTAAAAAAACAAATTGGTCTAAAACCATTACATGCAAATTCGAAATTCAAAAGCAATTACAAATAAAAAGCAAAACAAATATACTTTAAACCCAATTGTCATTTAAACAACACTCGAAAATTGGGTGGTCCCCGATTATGCTAAACTAAACTTTTAATACCAAGAAAACGAAAAACTTTTCATAGAGATTTCTATGAATAATAAATTCTAATCTGAGTATTAAACAGCTAAAAACTGAAAACCTATTTAAAACAAAAATTGAAAAAAATGCAAACTTACTCACTTCGGAGGAATAATTTTAAACATATTTCAAGGAATTTTAAAAAATGCAAATTATAATACTCCATAACTTTAACTAACACATAGGCATAAACTAATTCAACAATATTAATTATAAATATTCATTTATATATAATTAACTAAAATTAATAAAACAAACCTGAAGTAGCAATTCTCTTTATTCTTTTAATGTATTAGGTATTAGAGGTAACTTTACACTTTTATTAAATTTTCACCACACTGTCGTTACGAAAGTAAGTTCCTCTTTTGATAGCATGAAATGCGTATCATTCGACTTATTTCAATAAAAATTGAAAAGTTTCGAAATAGTATATCTTGTAGCCATGAAATCATTAAAGTAATTCCTTAAAATTTCATTTAACAAATAATGGTTCGAAACATATAAGTATTAATTAATCATTCTTTTTTCACTCGGTTTAGAATTTTAAATTACTTATTACACAACTACGTCAAATAAATAGTGAACGCTGTTTGCAAGCGAAATGTTTAATGTAATATGTGCTTAAAATTAGTTTCAATAGAATTTAGACATCTTCTTGAATTTGTAAGAAATTATTGATTTAGGAATTACGAAGTGAGATTCGAATTTAGCCCCATGTATTGTATGCTTCAAAAATATTATAACAGATTTTTATGAAATCACGAGCAGAAAATTTTAATTTAAAATAATACAGAACTAAAGCTGAATTTTGATTATTTTTAAAATATTTAGCAAGATATTTAAATAATCATGAAATTAAATTTTCTGTTTTTCCGCAAACTGAATTAAATTTACGCCATTAAAACTTACCTGAAATTCGTCTCCTAATTTGAAATTCTTGAAACATTAATGCGAATAATTGTTTGAAACTCCTTACTATGATCGAGAATTAAAATCAAATATTCCAGTAATGCGTCTTAGTAAATGCGTCAAAGAATACTTTCTTTTTCCTTTCATCGTATTTACATGATTACATCAGTAAAATTCCGGATAAATGTCTGATAAATTGTTTACTTAAGAGTGTTTTCATGCCATGTAAAAAGAAGTTTAATTATTTACTCAAGCCACGTGTTTTCATATTATTGTTATTTTTTCTTTCTGTTGATAAACATTTGGGAAAACAAAACAAAAAAAAGCATTTATAGTTTAGCTTACGAAGAAAAACAAAAACGGACATTTGCATTAACCTTTACGCATAACCCAGAACTTTAGTAAACTGAACTTAATCAACTAGTCAAAACAAATTCTAATTTTTTTTCCTTGTGCTTCTGTTTGTAAAATGCTGAAAAATGTTGAACTTAGAGTTTAACACCTCACAAATAAAAACAGAAAAAAAAACGCAGCTTAAGAAAACTAAACCCTAAATGCTTATTGAACTCAACCAATTTTAGACTAGTTGCAGGTTAAATACGAGATTTAAAACTAAGCCCAAGATGTGCATAAAAGAACTAAAGTTTATTAATCCTTACTTGGTTACAAAATAATCCCGGCTGCAGGTTTTGCAACTGCTCCGAACAAATACTGCTTCCAGTGATTAGAAGAAATATGGATTTAATTTTGAGATCATAACAAATTCGATTAATCAGACTTAAACTGAGTTAACGGTTTTCAGCGGTGTAATATTATAAAACAATGGTTCTCAACTTTGACGAAAAAAGTCAGTATTATCAGAGGAAAAAAAATCTGAAAGGTTTCAGAGTTTTAATCGTCGCCCAAACGGGTTAGTCAAGGTTTTTTTACATTCTCGCTGAGTTGTAGTAAAGTAAAGGCTGAAATTATAAATAACTGGTTAACTGAAATAATAGCCTTATAGATGAATGGATACCGTTACGTGCGTACGGGTTCGTAATATATTGAATGCACAAGTCGTAAAAGGTTAACAAAAATTTATTTTTTTCACAATAAATAAATTAAAATGCTGAAATATTTCTTCACAAATCTTCGCACAATATCACAATATCTCAAACGTTTAGCAAAAACTCAGTTCAAAACAGATAAAATAGTTCTATCTCACAGCGAAATCACTACAATCAATACAGCATTAAGTAAACAAACAGCAGTTCGCTTTTTACAGCTACAAGTATAACAGCAACAACAACAACTAACTCACTAACTGAGATGAGGTGTTTCACCTCGGCTTTTATAAGCTTTTTAATTATCAGTAGAACAATCACGATGTTTCTAGATTTTTCTGGATGGCAACAGTAATTACGAGATATTTATTTATTAAGCATTAAATGCACGCGCTCTTTTATTTTTATTGCTTTTTTTTTTTTGGCGTAGCTTTCTCTTCAAAAATCGTCTGCGTTGCTAAGGCAACATGAAGCAAATCTAATTACAATTCTAAATAAATAGCCAAATAAATGTGAAATTCGTAACATTGCCCCCTTCCCAAGGACTGCACGTCCCGGGCAGTACAATCCTTGGACAGGAAGCCAAACTTACAACTAAGCCTTAGTGCTATAATAAACATTACTTTATAATAACAAAATAAACAATAATTCCAATAAGTTACTTTCAGCAAATTAAATTCTATCCAACGCTAAATACAATTCAAATACTATCAAATACTAAGTACAAATACTATCAAATACAAATGCTGTTAAATACAGATACTTATCAAATACTAATACTTAACAAATACAGATACTTATCAAATACTAATACTTAACAAATACAAATCAAATATTAAATACAAATAGGACCATGGTCTTATACTATGTACATTACTATTTACAATTATATACACTACGTACTATGGCCATAGTGATGAACTAACCTGTCATAATGAAAGACTTTAGGTTTAGAGTTCGATGACTTACGGATCCGAACCATGACGTCGTTCAGCCTGTTTAGGACTGTGTAAGGACTGTAGTTTCGGAGGTGACTGTAGTTTGAGGACTGAAGTTTGTAGACTGAAGTTTGTAGTTTGAGGACTGAAGACTGTAGTTTGAGGACTGAAGTTTCGGAGGTGACTGTAGTGACCAAGGTGACTGTAGTTTCGGAGAAAGTCTATTCTGTCGAGTCGGACTCCATAACAACACATTGTCTCCCTTGTTGAAACGATGGACAGTAGCTCCCGTGTCGTAGCGGGTCTTCATCTTGTTCGTCGCCAAGCTGACTCGCTTTCGTGCAGAACGGTGCTTCACTTCAAACCGAGCCTGGACATCTTGGATGTATCCCTCAGGCGATGAAGGCGCATCTGCAACGCGGTCAAAGGCAGACGATCAGGACCGATGGGCATCTGGGCTGGAGAATTGCTGTTAGTCTCAGGTTTTTCTTCAATCTCAGTATGATTTCGGCCCCTTTTCGAGCAGGGTATTTCAGAAGACTCGTCGGCGTTTCGGGGTGAAGATCATCC
>KK113513.1:715582-745110 GCA_000611955.2 Stegodyphus mimosarum
GAACTGAAGCTGTGTGCTGCTGTTCTCCATGAAGAAAATCTCCTCATTCTACTATTTACTGCCTGGAGTTGCCATGTCACCTATGATTCCTTGCCACTGCCAATGCCTAACTATACTGATATCAAAGCCATGCTGGGAAGGAATAAACTCCTAAACAGCTATGCTTTTAAATTTTATCTTTTAGCTTTCAATTATTGCTATCTTTTAGCCATTATTTGCTTTCTTATGCCTAGTTTACTGCAATTTGCCATGTATTTGCCTTAATCCTGACAAAATAGCCATTATAATTGCCATAATATCATCTAATTCATAAAATTCTTCCTGTTTCACCCGATTAGGGTGTTGATGCACAGAGCATCATCTCTTTTTGGCAATCAGCCTAAGGTTAATAGATTAGTAAAGACTCCAAGAAGTCGATGCTAATATTGAACTAATTGAAATGAAATGAAAAATTCGTAACAATATTTTACAAATTAAATAAACACGTTTATAATTATGGAGCAGTTCTTTTCAGAATGTCTGACTAAATTTATTTTTTGATTAGAAATCAGAAAGCATCATTTGTGGGAATTTCATGTTGAAAAAAAATAAATAAAAATATTTGAAGCACCATTTCTTACCAAAACGTACTCTCAATTTACAAACAGAATGCATTTAAAATGACTATGTAGATAGTTTAAACATTATTTTCCCAAATGACGTAAATAAGACAACTGAAGTATGCATCCTTTCCGTGAGGAATTCTTTTAAACAGCCTCAAAATTGTCATCGGACAGAAAAGAATAACGGATTGATTCTACTTTGAAAGCCATGTTTATGACTGAATGCAGGCTTCATAGATTGCCTATCCTTGAAAGCCTTGTTTAAAAAAAGAACTTATTACTTCTTTTTGGATTTTAAAAAAGGAAAACATGGAGAAGCGGGTAACAGGACATTAAAATGTCATTTGCCACTTAAAAACACTAGACTTGTAGAAAAAGCATTTTCATCTTACAAGTATGTCAAAAACAGGTACTATAATAAACAAAATGCTTCTCTTGTTTTAAGACATAAGCTCTCCAAATTTGATCGGGTCTTCAAAGACGTTGAGCTGAATGAAGCGGACCCAAGAATCCCATTTATAATAATGCTTGAAGAACAGTTTAGGTCTATTTTCTAAAGTTTGTTCTTTAATTTTTTTCGCTGATTCACTGATTTCCAATATATGCAATAATACCTTGTTTTATTCAGTTTTTGTTTAAGTATAGCGGTTATTAGCTTTTCCTTTACTGACAAGTCTTTGTCTTAAATTTGTAATGAGTGAAGTTGTATTAATTGCCTGAAAAAATACCGTAAAATTTGTAGTTTATGTTGATCAGCGCTTTCGAGAATGCTTAACACTTTTAGTATAGACTTAGTTCCCATCAAAAGTCAACAAATTCATCAATTTACTTGCTTTCGCTTTTCCATGTTGCAAAAGCTGATATTTAGGATCATTATAGGTCATTATTAATGTTATGTTAAAGTTTAAAAATATACGTTATCACTTAAATATGTTGTTTTAAAAAATATGTATGTTTATTTAAAAAAAAGAAGTAATCTAATAACCAGACTTCCTTTGGTTATATTTTTATATCTTCAATCATTGTAATATATTAATTTTATAATATTAAAAAAACGAAAGTTAAGGGTTCTCTATAATATAAAAGTCTTATTCTGTATTATTCGGAAGAAAAAAGAGCTCTGAACCTTTACTATAACTCAATTATTTACATTTTCTAAGCCTTATCCAATCAGCACTCAGAAAACTATAATGATTAAAAACATAAGTTTTACTTAACTATAATCAAAATTTCATTTTCTTATTGCTTTATTGCAATATTCTGTTAACATAAGCACATTAAACTACGGTGTTTAAAAATACTGATTTTTCTCAAGGTATGATTTTCATTTCCTGTTTCCTTAGTTTGAATATTTTTTTTATCCACATTTTTCTCTCAAATTGCATATCACCATTTTTTATAAACTTGACCTTTCAAAATTAATATATATTAGGTTAAAAACACATCGTATCGGGTATAAAATGGGAAAAATCTAATATTTACATTTTTTAGTACCTCCAGGTAAAATGTCGTATTTTCTTAAATCACTATATAAATTTACTTTTAGTGTGTAAATTTTTTAAATTATTTAAATAACATAAATATTTGCATCATCAGTTGCATTTTTCTTTTCAACAAAGATAAACTAATCTTTTCAAATAAAACTAACTAAAAAGTGTGGCTAAATATTTACACACAGCTTATCAGATGGTTTTGCCCGTAATAAGGTTTTCTTTCAAATTACCCTTTCTATGACACATTCAGAAAGTTATTTCATTTATTGACACCAAACACGTCGCAAAGACATAGTGTAGACTTACTAGGATTTTTTTGAAGTAGGAGACATGAAAAATGAGCAGTGCCCTCGCCGGGACTCGAACTTCGGACCTCTCGAATATGCGCCGAGTGTGCTGCCCATTACACCATGAAGGCATGCTAAGAAGCCGAGAGAAATGTCTGATATTAGTGGCGATAAACCTTGGCAGTTAACATCAAATCTTATGAACATAACAAGTTCTTATGTGGTAAGAAGCAGGTAAGCCACTGAAAATACAAAATTGATAAGACTCTGAAAAAATAAATAAATCTTATAAATTAAATATTTTAACTATTCCTGTTGGTATTGTTAATTATCCTTTTGGTCTCGGGATATCTATTTATATCAGGTTTAGGACTTAGGACCAAGAGGAAAAGAGCAGCGCCTGTCGTTGGCAAAAGTGTTAGAGACCTTACAGGTGATAATACGACTTTTGTGCATATCTGACCTAGTTTTGATGGAGGATCTAATCCAAGGGTCATTATATCCCGCCTCTTGCCATCAACCTCTCGATGGTATTTTAAGTGCCTCCATGCTGAAAAGGTCACTGCAAAATTACATACATTCATGGCTTCTCCGATATTTGAACTCAACAGTGCGATGTAACAGCAGGGACTGCTAATTATCACACCGGTCAGGCCCGCAGACTATTCTTAAACGGCATATATAAAAATCATGCACTGTTTTAACTGACGAGAAATGTAAAATATGGAATAGATTTTGTAAAAAGTAAGTTCCTGAAGGTTTTATAACAAAGAAAATAAAGTAAGTTATTAAAAAGTCCTAAACTTTATACAAAATTTGAACTTTAATTTCGTCTTATTTTTTCCGTCAGTAGCGGAACATCGCTCTTTCAGACAGTAATTTATCTTCAAGAAAAATTATGTAATCTTCCATTGGAATATTTGCACTTCAGTTGTCATTTGCATAATATTTTATTGTGATCAATAATCTCAAGCTATAAAAATGTAGTAAAGCGCATTTCTTCCTGACCCTTGATTATTTAAACAAGGTTTTCTTCGTACAGCACATTACTGTGGATGAAAAAAAAGATTCTTTTGCAGCAACTTTAGTCGAAAAACATCATGGTCAGAGCAAATTATAATAAATGTAAATGTTGATTTGCTTCAAAGGAAGTGTTCATCTGCTGTTATTAGAACTGTGTCGTGTGAAATTAGTTACTACCACCAAATCAATATATACATCCCTTTGTGTATTACGAGTATATAGAATTGTCGAAACTGAAGGAAGCAATAAATAAGAAGCCAGATCTAGCCAAGAGAGAGGGTATTGTGTTCTACCATGACAAAATCAAATGTACTCGTCATTCTGACTGACAGTTGCTAAACACTCAAACACGTTAAAACATAGCTTAAATGTTTTAGTACATCCAACATATGGTGAACTCTCAGATTATTCTAAGTTCAAAGTTTCCAAGGTCAAAGTAAATCAAGATGTACCAAAGTCACCTAGATATGTTCTTTTTTTACTAATATATCTTCTGAATCGCATAAAAAGAGGAATCAGTTATTTAACAGAAGGCAAGAAGAGAGTCACTGATCATCACGACTCATACACATTTAATTAGATGTATTTCTGGACTTACGAGTAAAACTTTAAAAACACTAAAAAAGATACAAATATAATGTTGCAATCCATTATTTTGAGCAGTTCGATTTATAGCAATTACAGAGAAATATTTTCCATTGGTGATGAAAATATTGCTTAAAAAATATTTGGCTAACGATATTTTACCTTCCAATGAAGAGGTTCAACTATCGGATAAACATCTTTGTCCAGCTTGACAATATTATAAGCAAGAAAATAGTGCCCTTAATTTCAAATCGACGTTATTAAAATGAAGCAAACATCTTCCATTACCCACTGGTTTTAAAGATTTATTTTTAAAACCTCTTGAACTTCTAAAAGAAAATGCAGAGTTTGTTATCGGTTGTTTTCAGAAGCTCTTTTCTCAAATTATTAGCTAATTGTTAAAGTTCTAAACATTGTAACCTTTCTGGTTTCTCATTTTAAAAAGCAGAAATATAGAATTTTCGTTAAGTTAAAATTATATGCAATTTTTAATTCTTCAGACAAGTTCAAATTCCAGTGTGTGGTTTAACATCTGGGAGTTTCCCTTATTAAATCCTTTTTCCATGCTTATTTTTCTTTCCTAGTAAACAGCGAACTCCTAACTTATCATTATTTTTCAGATTAATAAAAGCTTAAAAGAAAATACTAAGAATATGAATTAAAACCAAGCTGGCCGTCTTAAACGTTTTTATTATACTTAAAATAAGTTTATATTTCTACTTATGAATTCTGAAATAATTGTAATTTTCAAAATTAGAAAGATTAAAGATGCATTATTTGCTGTATTGCCCTTTATGGTAAAATTTAAGAAATAAAATACATTTATATTCTTACATATTTATACATATAAGTAATTTTGAATAAGATTTCGCTTCTACGACGAAGCTTACTATAATGTTGAAATCTTTAACTAACTTAAAATCAATGAATTAACTGGTTTTAATAGGTCACTTTTCCATGTACATGTGAAACGCTCCAGTTATTGTCATTGTTAGTGCAATAATGAGTCCAACTATATGAAGATTTAACGCAAAAGAATTGTACTAAATATTAGCATTTCCACAGCAGTACACATTTACTTTCTATATTTTACTTCGCATTTCCTAGGAGAAAATTTTTATTCATATTATCTATTACTTTCTTAAATGTTTAATATTAACATATAATACAAAATATTAAAGATATTAATATTAAATATTAATATATAAATATTGTAAATTATATTAGTTAATTTAAAAACCGTTTTATAGTGGATAATTATTATTACAAAATTAAATTATTGTAAATCAATTAAAAGTTTTAAAAATACTAAATATTATTTATATGAGCAAAAAAATAAAGTTATATTTAATACTAATATAAAAATTAACGGCTTCTAAACGATGCATTTAAACGCTTCCTTTAAAAATTTTGAAAACCTGAAAATTAAACTTTCAAAATTAATTTTTATGATTAAAATACTTAATTTTAAATCGTTACTCAAGTAATTCTTTTGATTCAAATCAAAGAGAATTTAGTAATTCAGAATAAGCTTATCAGTTTTAGAATCTTCTTTCTTAAACTTTATACTATCTAATTATGAATACATACAACAGAACGGAAAAGCGGAGAAAAATATTGCTATGAAAAGAAAAATATTTAAATGGCCACTCTAGGAGTAAATATTTCAAGTAAACGATAAATTCAAACGCTTTTTCAGATCTCATTTTCTCGACTCACTTGTAAACCAAAATACTTTTCGCAATTTTTTTTTTATGTAGCTTCAATTAACTTTAATATGTTTATTTTTTGCAACTTCTGTTTTTTGCAATTTTTTGCTTATGTACATTCCTTTTTGGATTTTGCAATTAAGAGCACTTTCTCGTTTTATCACTTTTAAGTACTTCTCATTAAAAGTAAAATATACTTTAAAAAAACGTGATTGTAAATAACATGTAGTACCACGAAATAAAATGCAAGAAGATGGTCTGAACTTCATAACCTCCTTAATTACTACAGGTTAATTTTATCCCGCGAGACACTAGGGAGAAGTCTTTTCCATAATTCAATTATCTTAAAAAAAATAAATAAGTAAAAAAAAAACCGAAACTACTTGAGAGCAGCATACACACGAATGTCCTCGGAGAATTACTTTTGTTACGAATTCCGTAGCTTAGTAACCTGGATCATAACAAGAGAAAAGCGTTCTTTTTTTCCTTATCTTCTATTTTTGCAGTTTCTTTTTTCATTGGGAATGATGGAAAATGAATAAAATAAATGTATTTCATTAGTTGTGATTTATGACTCTGAATCTGAGTCTTTTGTAAGAATTTATTTTAATCAATAAAATTAAAAAAACTCTGTACGCATTAAGAAGACTTATTACACGCTAACAAGAATAAAATAATGATTTTTCGAATGTGCTATTGTAATACGGAAATGTTTGAAAACAATAGCTTTTACATTCGTAAGTGTAGTGTAAATTTAAGAAACACCGCCTTTTAAAGTATGTATAACCGACTGACAGATCGACCTCGTGTAGCGTCGAGCTGACTGACATATATTAAATAATTATGAATTATATGGACACAAGAAAAAGTAAACGAAACCACCTATAAATACTTTCAAGTGAGCTAGTTTATTACCCACATATTACAAGCTTATTCTTTGAAAACTGCATGAAACAGATGGGCCTCCATTTACATCTACTTATTCTTAGAAGAGCGGGTGGAAGTTCTCGGGCACGCGCCTCCATAATCCTCATTAATTAGGTTTGAACAATGCTTAGGCCTGCTATGCCCGTCCTGGGAATCGAAGTGTTACGGATCCCCAAACTGTGCTGTAATTAACTCATCATTGCCCTGATTTTCTCTCACGGTGACAAGGAACATGGTTTGAGGCGTTTGTGGCAGGACCGGATTGAGATTTTTAGAACTCCTAAGTACATAAAAGATTTGCCATCCACATGAAAACTGATGCCAATTTTTCCCCCATTTTTTCTCTTTGGGTCTTCACCATACCTTCCAGGTATGGACCATACCAGCTGCCCTATATCTTCTAGAGTACCAACTGGAAATGGGAAATTTTGTTTCGCCCCCTTTCTTAAGTCCTTAAGAGTTTTTTGTGGTGCCCACTTTTATTTGATGCCCTAAGCATGAGCTTGTTTTGCGTAATCGTTAATCTAGCTCTTCTTTATGAGAAATAACCCCCTGATACCTACTGTACCTACTATCTTACCTGTTTCTAACACTCCACGCAGTTCTTTTCCACCGTTCTCCAACCTGTCATCCATGGTAAGCTATTGCATGGTCCCCTTTGTTCACATTTGAAAATTCAGCGTAAAATAACCCTATTAAGGACTTCGTTGCATCTTTATTTGATACTCACATAATTTATTAGTATGCCTGCAAATACGTATGGATTCATTAACAGGCACATGAAGATGTAGCACGAATGCATCATTAGGTTAATTTATTAGTCCGTATACCAGTGCAAGCTTCCGGTAATTATCCCGTACTAGGCAGGTGTAGTGAAATATCGTGAGAATAAGCAAACTATTTGTAAGGAGCAAGACTAATGTCTTACGCGAATCTTGGGAAAGATTCGATGTTTGAAAACGTAAATCTCCATGTATTTTTGATCATTCAAGATTTCTTAATCATAGGTTAAAACAATTTTTAACTTTTTAACTCAAAATTGTAAAATGATAAATTTTATTGATGTCTGGTAGAAGCATTCATTAAACAAAATGCTTTTTTGAATTTCAGTGGAATTAGATGATCAACATTGGTAACTAACATGAGTGCCACTTTCTTTAATTTTCAGAAAACAATTTAGCTTTCATTGTTTAGCGGTATCTGTATGCTTTTGAAATAATCCTCTCCCCTAATTCGACGTAAATGATCAAACACGTAACTATTCTCTGTATTTGATCTAAAAGATTCTGGAAAAGTATAAAAACATTTGGCACCGCTATTCAAATATATTTTGCCAAAATCAGATTAATAAAATGAGCCTCAAAGTGTAAATTACATATTTTATTTACTAAATTTCGTTTCATCTTTTTATTTACTTCCTACAAATATATTTTTACAATTAATAACAAGTATTTTTATGACTATTTTACTTACATATTTGTCATTATTAATTTCCTCAAGAATTATATTTTTTTATAAAACTCAGAATTCAAATTTTGATTTAACTACAAAATTTTAATATCCCACAGTAAAGATTTTGTCCCATTTTTTTCTTATTTTTCATGTCAGATCTAAATGATTTGTTTGGATTAGAGAAAAGGGTTCTAGGATTTGTCTCACTTCTAATATATATATTTAAACCAATTGTAAGAAAAAGACCAAGAGCTGCAGGAAAATCACGTAAGCCTATCATGATTATGTGCAATAATATGTTTGGAATCAAATTAGGATTTTAATATTTTCATTGACCTATTTTTATAATACTTCGTAAAAAGATTTGATGACGTTCTAGCCGAGTCCATTTCTAAAATGATTTATTAATGGATAAATATTGTCTTAACCATTGTTATTACCAAAAGTAACTGAGGTTATTTAATATAAGTTTTACAAAAAGCAAAATCCTTTTATTTTTCCGTTGCTCATTGTTTAGAAATAAGAAAAATAAATGCGTACACAAATGAGCTTTTTACATGATCTTCACCCAGCCAAAATTCCCAAATTTAAGGAGAATCTGCAAAATAAAGGTTACTTGTTTTGACAATTCCTGTTTCTGCCTTTTGAAAAACAGAATTCATAATAAAATACCCGCATTTAATAATGAATTATATTTGTGTAGCCAAGTGCCATGGAATAATCAAGATATTTCTGTGAAGTTTGGAAAGCAAAGTATGGGTCATTTGTTTTAACTCGTTAAAGAATGATGAATAATTAATTAAATAATTATTCTGCAGGGGCCATACAAAAACTAGATTTTATATTTAGAGACCTCTCTTACTTATTGCGTTTAAACTGCTCTTTCTAAATTACTTTAAGAACCTTTGCCATTGAAATTACATGTTGGAGTAAATATTTATGGAAATAAAGTCTGTCGCTGGCTTTAAATGTACTGAATAAAGCCAGGACAAGGTCATCCTTGTCCTGGCTGAAAGTGAAGTACTTGCCTCGGGTGAGCCGCAAACCAGATCAGAGGGACACCAGATCTTCTATGAAAGTTTAAAAATGCATTTAAAAGATAAATTTTAATAGTTAACTTTCAATTTTGAAACGTATCGAGATTGAAATAGCACATTTAGAGCAATAAAAAGGAATACACATTCTTGAGCATTAGTGCACACGTCCACTTTTTCTTAATCCTAAGAAAACAAAAGCTGATTAACTATTAACTACTAACTTGATTAACTATTAACTACTAACTTGATTAACTATTAGCTACTAACTTGATTAACTATTAACTACTAACTTGATTAACTATTAACTACTAACTTGATTAACTATTAACGATTACGTATTTAAAATGAAACATAAAAATCATAATCAAGTATTTTATATTTTCAGCTCATTATTATTATTTTATATTTATACAAAGTTCGAATTTACATAAGATAATGTTATTAATATAATATTTATGATATATATAATATGATTTATATAAGATTATATAAGATATCAAATGTTAAGTCATTTTAAAGGCTTAATCATTTATTAAATGTTAAGTCATTTTTTCATTCTAATAACGTCTTTAAGCAATTCAGTTTAAAAACATACATCTTCTTGGAACCTAATACTGCAAAGAAAAGAAAAGGTGAACAAATCATTACAATAAAATCTAAATAATTGTAATCTAATATTAATCTAATATTCTAAAGATACAAAATAATATAATCTAATATTCTAAAGATACAAAAAATTGCACGCTTAACAAAGCGATTAACTTAATTTTTAATCCCGGCCTATGGGTTGGCTGCATGCTAGTTTGCATGGTTTTCCCGCCTATGTAACGTAAATAGAGTTAGTTTCCTCAAGAATACCCTGGACGAATCTATCCCTCTCCTTAGACAAACAGCCCTCTTATACTTTGCATACTGAATTAAACAAACAACCATAAACATCAATAATATCTTTTTCTTCACGGAAAATGAGAGAAAATAATCTCGAGAAATGTCAAAATTTCGCTTTAAAGACGAAAATGTCAACAGAATGTAGAGAGAAGCAAAGAATAAAGTTTATTAAATCAGATTGCCAAGAATCAATTGATAAAAGAACTAAATTTGGCAGAAGAACATTTTTTCAAGGAAGACATGAAAGAAATGACAGATATTTTAATCCCATAACTAGAAAGGAGATATAAAAAACTAAACGAGGGAACTTCCGATTTCCAGTTTTTAGCTGGTGAAAAATTTATGCCATTGAATTGAAGTATTTTAAAAAGGAACGTCTTCTACTTAGGACTTAAATATTCAAATGATATAAATATCACACGTATATCATCATAAATATATTAAAAACCACATTATTTCAATAAAGCGAAATCAGGTCTTTTAAAAGAATTCAGAGATGCAGTTTAGTTCGATTGTGTCTGAACTCGGAAACTGCACTTAAGAATACTTTTAAGGTTTCCAATGGCTAATGTTAGGGTTAAAGAAGCTTCCAAAAACATTAAATTAAAAAAAATAAAAAAAATTATGAAAAATCTTCTCTTGCTCCCTTCAAAAAATGCTTTCCTATGTCATTATTTTCCATCCAAAATATAAATTAAAGAACAAACTAGATTTTCGTAAAAATTACTATTTTATTTCTTTATTTCATCAAAGTAAGAAAAATTTAATTTAAAAAGTTTGAATATTAATTGTAATAATTTTTTATGTTAATTGCAGTATTATATGTATTATTTCAGTGTTAGCTGCTCTTTCATCAAAAAGGTACTTTTTAACATTTTTTTAAATTATACATTTTTATGTTATATTAATACGTACTAATTTTTTGTATCATATTAAAATGCATTATATTATATTAATTTGCATTTATATTAATAGTATTAATACTTTTACCAGATTTCAAATTCCCTGAACTTTAATAACGGTCACCCGGAAAGTTCTGGGATTTTTCAAGTCACCGAGCACTTTTTTCTAATTATTTTTTTAATGCTACTAAAGAACAACCTTGACAGAAGTGGGTGTTTAAACAAACTTCTGCAATTTTAACATGTGTTATGGCTTAATTTTTGTTTCATTGAGGGCTTGGAGAACCCAAGAGTTAATTTTCGTCATATTATGCTCTTTTGTTTTTAAAAAGGGAAAAAATACTAGTCAGACTGCTCGTAAAATGTATGCTATATGTGATCAAAGTACTGTTTTCGATAACCTAATTCGAAGGTAGTCTGAAAAGTGTAAGTGTGGATGTTGCAACTTCGAAGAGGATGCCTTTTTTGAACGACCATCCTCTGTAAACAAGAACGTGTTAAAATAAGTTATCGCTAAAAACCACTTTACACAGTTTAGGGAATGTCAGACAGACTAAATATTTCAAAATGTGCAGTTCATGATCATTTGAAGAAGGACTGGATAAGTAAGCTAGTGTTAGGACGCATGGGTACACCGTACTTTAACAGAACAAAATATATTTGCTCGAATTTCTGGATAGATTCTTTGCTGAAAAGAAATAAAGAAGTTTCTTTTTTGGAACGGCTCATTACTAGAAATGAGAAGTGAATATTATAAAATAATGTTATAATGTTACAAGAAAAAATACTGGCCTTCTGTGGAGATGGCCTTTATAGAGAAAATAGATATCGGTGATAGCCATTATCAGTTTACGTAAAGATTTATCTTAGAGTTTGTTACAGAAAATACCTCTTGCTTACCTTTTGGAATCTGTCCATAAAATTCATTATAGAAAGTACTTAAGCACATATATTAGTTTATTAATCCTATTGTAGCAATAAAACTTTAAACTGATTGCAAAAATAAATAACAAATAATACAGGAAAAAATTAAGGAAGAAAAATTATGTTACACACTTCATTTTATGAAACTTTGTAAATACTGTGAATAATCTTTTAAAATATGGAAACGGATTTTACGTATAAAACTTAATTACAGAAAATTTTGTATTATAATGTTTTTAGTAATTAAAGAAAATTTTGTGCGATAAAATGTTCCTAAAGTAAAATCTGTCAGCCACTTTTGCGGTAGAACGCCAATAAAATCTGAAATAACATTTAGCAGTATTTCAAAATGCATTGCCCTTATTCTTTATTTTGCGTGTAATATTATCTGAAGTTCATCACTGAAGTTTTACAAAATACACTGATCTGTCAACTTCCAACAATTGTGATCGATTATAGCTACGTCAAAAACAGAAATGAGCTGCCTTATCACTACCTGAACATTAAATTTTTATGTGTTACTAGCAGCTTAGACAGAAAATAAAAAAATAAAAACAAACGGTACAAACTGTTTCGGAATGTGAAGAATCACACAAAATAAGCTGCCTTGCAGTAGGAATCAATTCTAAATCATCAATTACGTTACGCCAAATTAATTATTAATAAGCGTTTACCATGTAGAGTCATTAGGAATTTTGAAACAGGAAGCGTCAAAAATGTGCGTTGCCCTCGCTGGGACTCGAACCTTGACCTCTCGATACGCGTCGAGTATCCTTACAATAACACCACGAAAATATGCTAGAAGAAGAGAGAAAATAACCTTACATACTCCCCTTTTAAAGGGGACAGAGGATTAGGAGACCCAATTGCCAAAATCATCATCCATCACTATTTATTTCGGGTGCCACTTGTAGAATCATTAGGGTACTTTTTTTTTTTTTTAAAGCAAGGCGAGGGCGAGGTGCAATGCCCTCGCCCTCGCCAGGACTCGAACCTGGACCTCTCGAATACGTTCTGAGTGTGCTACCGTTACACCACGAAAGCACGCTTAATATCTTATAACAATAGATTTGCTGTTAATAAAAACTGATAATGTATTGTTGCGTTTCGTTATAGATTGAATACACAAGTCGTAAAAAGTTAACAAAAATCTATTCTGTCCACAAGAAATAAATCAAAATGCTGAAATATTTCTTCAGAGATATTTGCACAATATCACAATATCTCAAACGTTTAGCAAAAATTCAGTCCAAAACAGATAAAATAATTCTGTCTCACAGCGAAATCGGTACAATCAATAACAGCATTAAGTAAAAAAACAGCAGTTCGCTTTAAGCAGCTACGACTACAACAACAACTGAGATGAGGTGTTTCGATTCGGCTTTTATAAGCTTTTTAATTATCACTAGAACAATCTCGATTTTTCTGAATGGCAACAGTTATTACGAGATATTTATTTATTAAACATTAAATGCACGCGCTCTTTTATTTTTATTTTTATTTATTTATTTTTTTTTTTTTGACGGAGCTTTCTCTTCAAAAATCGTCTGCGTTGCAAGGGAAATATAAAGGCAGTTTTAATTACAATTCTAAGTAAATAGCCAAATAAACGCGAAATCCGTAACAGTATTTTTTTATTTTAGTACCTAATGTATCTCAGTTTGATAGCAAAAATTAGTCAGTTTGGTGAGAGTCTTAATACATTGCTGATAGTCATAGTCTGGTTAAGGAACTCTAATCTTAAAGGATACTTAATATAATCACCAGTATGGGTGTTTATTTAAACTAGTTTACGGGCAATGGTCGCCCAGTGTCTCCGGAAGAAGGTTTACTGTATAAACGTTTATCTCTTTCTTTCATACATATAGATTATATATCTCTCTTTCTATTCATATATGTACTATTATACAGACAGATTTACCTAGAAGATTACAAATGCATAATTCTTACGTATGATATCAAAGCTTTTGAATGAAACTTTTGAAACTATGAATTTGGTTGCGGGAACTATATTATTTCAGCTGAAACAAAGTAACAGCTCGAATTTGGCAACCCTAACTTCTGAAAAGAAGTAAGTTGGAAACATTTGAAATTTGATTACTGGATCCAACCCCTGAGAGGGCCCACTTGGAACTCCTCGAAACAGCCCTCCACCATATCTTCTCGGTTTACTTATTTATTTACCGTTCTTTCTGCAACTACCAGATCTTATAGAAACTTCAAGTCGCTATCAAGAGACAGCAGTTGAACGCCGTTGCCCAGTAATAACAGCTCCATATGAAGATGTAATTGACTGATCAATGTTAGACTTCCACACTAGTCGTGTCTCGCCTGAGGGGCAAGGGGCCCAGCCACTATTAATTCCTGTCCCCTCCCCAGTGGTCCAGCAAAAGATGTGACCCGAACCATTGATTGAAAAAAACAGTTTTCCTTTTTCTTTTGCTTTAACTTGTCTTAGTTTTTTATTCATTTTTTAGCGCCGCAGGGTCCCAGTGTTATGAACTGCAAGCGAAAACGCTTTAATAAGCTTTCTTCTAATACATTTTCCTGTTTTTATTTATCTATTTATTTTTTGTGGGTCAAAGTTGATCGAAGGATCAGTCACAAATGAAATAACATAGTTAGGTTCATGTGCGAATGAAATATATTTGAATGGAGTATGATGGATTGTTATTCTGCGTTTACTGTTAGGAATTATGAATAAATTATGCATTTGTTTGCTAAGACAGTTTCGTTATTAATATTGGTTCAAAAATTATATTAGTACTTTGGAATTATTTTTGTTAATTAGTTTTAGTAAAATAATCTTTATCTGACTATTTGCTGAAGAAAGGACATTATTTTTAACATTTCAGATAGCGACTTTTCAGTATATTTCGCTAGGTTGAATTCCAATTAGTATAGTGAGCAAAAAAAAAAAAATATTTCTGTTTTCTTTTTTTTTTAATTCGAAACCTTTCGTTATTTTATTTTCGTTTAATAACATGCAGAAAGAAAAGAGTTTCAAATAATGTTTTTCTCACATTCTATTTTTTTACACTGTAGGATCTACTTCCTTATCTTCTAAGTGATAACTGAACGTGTAGTAAATTTTCGTAGGAACTACACAGGAGAAGGGGGGAAATACCCTTTATTACACTCTTTAAAAATTTACAATGCGTCCACTCGACGCTAACACACTACGCCTCTGCTTGGGCGGTAACTGAAATCAAAGGACTAACTAAAGATTTGAAGATATTAACAAGTAGTAGAATTACGCTTACAAGGCTCAGACTATCTTGTTTCTTAACAGAGCGTTGAAAAATCTAGTGGCAGCAAAGTAATATCTGTTACGCCACGTTTAACCAGCAACAAATGCTAAGCTCACGCTACAAAAGCACAGAGTTCGCCCACACCCTCTAACTTTCCCTTCTAGAACTCGGTATTTAAACCTTTTCTCCCAAAAGTAGAATTTGCATTACTTCACGCTCGCTATCAAATTTTAATATTCTAGCATTGACAATTAGGGGAAATGAAGACTTATAGGAAACTACTTAAAATTAAATTAAACTAGTTATTTAAAATAAATATAAATCCCGACAACACATATTCATTTTCCATACTTTATTTCACAGGAAGCCACATTTAATTCAGTTAAGGTAATCCAAGTATTAAAGGTAACATTATACTGAAATTATATCTATTTTTCTAATTAGTTTGTCAAAATCTTGTCCTTCTCGGCTACCTTAAATTGTGAAATTTTATAAGCACTGAAAGAAGTTTTTTGTTGTTATTGTTGTTGTTGATTGATGCTCACTTGTCTGAACTATAGTCAGCCCAAGCCGACGAATTTCCTCGTGGCAAGGAGCGCAAGATTACGCCTGTCGTTGGCAACAGCCTTGAGACCTTACAGGTGACACACCTCAGTTCCGCTTCCAATTTTGATGAAGAGTAGCCCCTCTTCCTCTACCACCAATATTTCGAGAGGACTTTCGGCTCTCATATTTAAAGTGCCCCCACGCCGAATGGAAACCAGCCCCAGCCATTCAACAGGGCAGTCAGCGGCGTTAACCACTATACCGGTCGGACGGCTAATGAAAAGAAATAAATAGAATAAAAACTACTGCGGAAATTTGTTATAACCAAATTAATCTGTAAGTATCAACAATGTATAGTTTTAAACGAAAAGACATTATGAAATTTAAAAATGCATCATTTTCCACTCACGTGTAAAAAGTAAAAATTTTCAAATAAATATTGTTATGAATGTAAAATATTTTATCATTATTTTTAAGCAGAAGACTTCAAAGACATAAATTATATTACAGTTAAAAGAATAAAAACGAATATTTTACAAAAGTAAAGCAATTAAGTTTAAAAAGGTGGAAAAAAGGGAAAGGAAATTTTTTAATCATGTCTTGTTACTAGCGTTGGTTTCGTTTGTAAATATTTATCAATGTCTTTATGATCATTACAGAACAATTTATTACAGACTGACTAAAAAATAAGTACAGCAGTAATATTTGAAAATAAATAAAAAATAAGCAACCACAAAAACGATCGGAAATGTGGAATTTTTCGAATCGTTTCGAAATTTTTTCCTGTAATTACAGTCATTATACAGTCATAAAACCGCGGAAATTTGAGACAGTTACTTTCAGAAATAAAAGTCAGACGAAGCGTGTCCCAATGCGATAATATTCCATTTCTAGTTTTAAACAACCTTAATTGGAATTTTTTCTTGCGTGTAAACATTAAATCTTGCAACAAAAGTATTACTTTGGTCTAAAATAACTTTATTTATACTATATAAAAATTTGCTAAGCATATCGGTTAGGAAACAATTTTCATTAAAGTGACTTTCGGACTAAATATCATCTAATTAACTATATCTGAAATAAATATCATCTGAATAAAATATTTTCAAAAACTCATTTAAAAGATTATTTATCAGTTTTGTTTGAAAAATATCGGGGCATTTAAAAAGTATAATAATTTGAAGCACACAAATAGATATATTCCTTCTCGTTTACTCGCTTTTTGATTATACTCTTTTATATGCTGCTTACGTATTTCCAGAAGTTACTAATGATGGTAGTAAAATTTATGAGCAAAATTTTAATAATTAGCATAGCAATGAATTTAAATTTTACTCAGACGAGCGTAAGATGCATTGGAATGTTTCAGTGGTGCTTTGAAAGTAGTTGTAATTATTAGACATAAATTGGCATTTTAAGTACACAATAACTAATGGCGAATATCATGGGAAACATTCTTGTTATTCTAGGTAGTTGAGAAACTAACGGCATAGCGATAAAGACCTTCTTGGGTTTCAAAGTAAAAGCTAGAAGTGTCTAAGACAGATTATTAAGGCATTGAAGAAATGAATGCTTAAGTGCTTACTATACTAGAATTGTATTTAAAATTACTAGTAATTTTTCATTATATGTAAGTGCTATATTAAGCATGTAATAGATATATATTATTTATTAATTTAAAGCTTATATATAGCTTTTTTGCAAGCCGTTCAGTGGAAAGGGAGAGGAAAGCGGCTAAAAATTATGGGGGGGGGGGGCTAGTTCTCTTAAAAGGCGTACTTCAAGCTCTCTTTTCCTTTATTAAAATCTCAAGAAGCTTGACTCCAATGCTGTTTCTTTCTTTATATGTAAAGTACAAAAGTAAAACAATTAAACCCCCAAAAGAGTATAAATTTAAATAATTTACAAGCAAAAATATGTACTTTTTCGTAAAACATTTTCACTATAGAATTTGCTTTTACAATGAAACATATCCAGCTACGAGGCTTTTTGTCGCCTTTTCTTATTTTTTTTAAAATTATTTCTTAAATTGCACATAAATATTTTTAAAAGAAAATATGCGTTATTTTCTACAGCACTAAACATTCAACTATCTATTGTCACAAGAATTGAAAGTTAGGCTGCTTAAATACAGTTGCTGAAATAAATAATGTTTAAAGTACTGTAGGGTAATTTTAGTTTTAATTACTTAATATCACTAGAACTGAATGTTAGATTGCTTATGTACAATTCAAATGAATTTAATTGGACGTATTTAATGCATTGTATCATCATTCTACTTTTAATGACTTAGCATTACTTCATTAAGTACAGTGATGTTATACAATATATCAGAGGTAGGCAATTTCTGCTCGAGGGCCACTTATGGAAGCGGAGAGCAGCACTTTTTAAAACAATTGCCTTCATTAGTTAACTTCCGTTTCAGAAAAGGTGTAAACTGTACCAAAAAATCAATAAAAGTAAATTAAATAAAATAGTGGCAGTTTTATTGAATTTATTTATTGTTCTAATTGTAATTTATTTATTATTTCGTGGTGTCATTTCAGACTGTACTCCTTAAAGGCTGTTATCGTTTCATGAGGCAGTAAACACACTGCTTTATTCCCATTATTAGTAAAGAAATATTTCTTTGTACATTCTTCAGTAAACATACGACATTCATCACCGATTTCACGTGTTTTAGGACGGCTCATGGTTTCACTAAAGTTGGGAATTTATATATTTGATGAAACAAAGTTGAAGTTAACTAAATCAACCAGAAAAGCACTGCACATCGTGTCTACACACGTCTGTCTGTCTACACACGATGTGCAGGGCTTTTGCGTAGGCTGTGCATGCATATTGATGTGGCCGTCCTAATGGAAAATACCAGGACTTAGAAGAGAACTGCACTTTAAACCTTAAACCTGGGTTTTGAATGAATAGATGTGAATGAATTTCATACCCAGGGACTTCAACATCCAGAGACTTGAACCCTGGATATGAACCTTAGGTCGAGCAGGGAAAGGAAATCTCGATTCAAGGCGGGTCACAAAAAAACTTAAGCGGCTGCTATTTTCTCACCCCTGCAATATATCAAAGTACACAGAATGGTATTTTACATATTGTAGGAGTGGAGACAGAGGACAAACAATAAGTAGATATTTATAATAAAAACTTTTAACCAATGCCAGCAAGAAACATAATGCGTGAAACATCCATGTGGATACCTAAATAAAGATCCATGGGAATAAAGTGCACTCAATCAATTTAAACTCACAAGTATTCGAAACTGAAATATTTTATCCAAACGGAGAACATACTGGAAAAGTCTTTGAAGAAAACCTGGCCCATTGTGATCTGCCTTATTGTTAATGATGATTAATTCATGAATGTACATTCATGAATTAATTCATGAATTAAAAAATGTACTTTAGTACTAAAAGTTTTTTTTTTTCAGATATTAATGGGAATTTATTAAAAATACAACGTACTGTGCAACAGATTTTCAACGAAGGCTAAATATCATTTAAATAGCTTAGCGATATATATAATTCAGCTTTCTTTACGAAAAATATAGAAGATGCATTTGTTCAGTTGAAAAAACACGTAAAGTTTTCTTGAAGAAATTTAGTTAAATTAATGTAATTTATTCTTCTAGGTATAATAACTTAATAATATTATTCCATTGAGCTTTTAAAAAATATTTCTAAGTGAAAAAGCTGTAAGCTTTAACAATTCTTCCGTTCTAATTTTAAAATTAATTGGCGAATTTTAGAAAATGAAGAGAAAAAAATGACAATGAGTTTAAAAAGAATAAAGTTAAAAAGAAGAATAATCTCCTTTGCGACCCAAATTTTTAAACTGGTTAATTAACAAAAATTAAATTTAAAATTTATAGCTTTTCATTTTTATTTTTTTTTCGTATAAACAGATGAAAATGAACATAATTTTGTTACAAAAGTATTCCATCAATTTGAAATTAGTTAAGCTTCTTTAAATGGAAACTATTTGTGTTCTTTATTTTCATAGTTCCTGTAGGAGAAATGTTCAGTAATTTAATATTCTAGGTATATTTTTAAAATTAATGAAAACATTTTTTTGCGTTATTCTTAATTAAAGCTATACTATAGGTTTTTTATGTTTCTCGTGGAATTATAAGCTATATCAATTTTTATTTATTTCTGCTCTAATCATTTTCCATTTATTCTCTTCTAAGTAATTAAGAAAAGGACATTTTTCTTGGGTGGGGGGGAAGAAGGAAAAAATTATAAAACGTTAGTTATCTTAAACAACAGACAAAGTGTAAGAAATATATTTTTGAATAATATCACAGCTGTTTATTTCGATAGACAATTATTTCGTAATCAGGAATTCAAAAATTGTAATACAAAGTGTAATTTCCTTCCTCATCTTTATTGATGTTGCTGCTTTCAGAAGAATATGTTAGCGATTGATAAATAAATAAAAAAAGAGCTGCACTAATAAACTTATCGTTTGATAAACTGGTCTTAAAACTAGCACTGATAAACTAGTCTTGTTTAGTCCAGAGTTATATGTTTTCATGTTTTTTGGCTTTAGACCAGAATACGTTTTTCTTACGTTTATTTAAAATATAAGATTCAAAAAGTTTTCTATGTATAGCTAGCTGTGTTGCTTTACCTTAGATTTGTTTTATTGTTAACGAAAATCATCGCAGTAAGTTTTGAAGTTGAAACTCTTGGCTGTAATATTTACAGAATTAATGCCATCCCAAATTAAATAATTTAGCTAGCACAGCGGTAAAAAATAAGAAATGCTACAGAGAAGGATACATTTTCCTATTGATAAGAAGTTTAAGTAAAAATTAACCTTCACGACGGAAATTTAAAATGTGCTTGATCTGCATATACTGAAATAAAATAAATTTTAATAGCATTTGCTAGTTGTTTTTATTTTTTCCGTCATAATCGAGCTTTTTCAGTAAAAAAACATTATAGTTTGTTTGCTTGATTACAGCAAAGCTGCGAGAGTTATTTGCCTGAGGGAAGGGATATCTTCGTAGAGGAATATCTTAGGGAAACTGGCTCATATCCATATTTGACACATGAGAAAACCTTAAAAAACGCTCATGGAGCAGTCGAGATTTCAATCGGTCGAACCATCAGTGTTCAGTGACTTTACCACTCTGCCGTTGGTGAGCCCAAAACGAATTATAGCATCTAGAAAACTGGTCGAATAATTTGGATTATTGTCAAGCGCTCAAGGGCCTAAGAGATGGAGTATCTTCATGGAAGACTTGTATATATCATAATCAAGTTACATTCACGTAAAACCACAAAAACTTCTACGTAACCAGCCTTTCAGTCAGGTTTAAAATCCAGGTCGAAAATTATTCAGCCATCTTACCGTTCAGCCGCTGATCAGCGTAGCTGGAAATCTATTTATTATGAAGATTTCTGTAACATCCTCTTTCTTGAAAATATTTTTTTTCAGCTTTTAACTGCGTATTTGTATCAAAAGAACTTACAAATCTCTTACAAAACATTATGTTTAATTTCGTAAATTAAACATAATGAAGTTTTATTATATAATTCCATAAATCAAAGCTGAATTTAGATTATTATATTTTCAACAAGCCTTGAAATGAATATGAGATTTATTTAAATGTCTCTGGTAGCTTTGAAAGCAGAAAGTATGCAGTATTTCTTGTTGGAAAGCAAAACATTATATACTCTAATAAGTTGATATTTTTATTTTAGCTAGAATTCATGCACACTGCATTAGATTTTGAATTTGTTTTGTTGAAGGAAAACTTGTGCATATATATTTCCAAATTTTTATCTCTCGTTTAAAATATATCTTAAAATTATCAACTGAAAAGAATTTTTAGTTGATTTCTACGAATTTTCAGTTGAATTCTACGAATGATTTGCGAGTAGATACCTTTAAAAAGACATGAAAGTAGAAAGAACGTTTAATAATTGTCTGAGATTTCGAAAAATTTCCGTATGATTTATTTGCTCTTTATTTCTTTTTGAAGAAATGCTTTAAGTCATACAACTATTTCTCATTTTTAGTTGTCTGAATCAGTTATCACATACACAGTTACATAATATTTATAATATGCACAAATTTACAGCTACACATTATAGTTACATAATGTTTAATAACTATAATCATCCTTTAAAAATGTTTGTAACAAACATTGCGAAATATTGCTATTTTTACAAAGAATGTTTTTTCAAGCTTTTTATGCAAACAATAAATGATTTTAAATTACAGGTTTTAAACTTTTTTGTGTGTTCTTCATGTCCTAAAATTTACATTAGAAGTTACAGTGTTCCGATAGCAGTGACTTTAGTAGCTATAAAAAGTTGACAAAAACATCAAAATTTAACCATTTTTCAAAACCTTGAGTGCGATGCACGAGCGGGACATATAATTTTATTGGATTTTTTTTCGTTTTGTTTACCTAAGCGAGGAACAACTCCAGGGTATAGCAATAAAAACGTAAAAAAAAAGTATTTTTTGGCCCACACTATTGTGCACTCTAGAACAGTATTTCTCAGTATAAGCTTCTTTGAATATGCTCTCTGAACATCCATTAAGGAGTATCACAAAGATTTAAAAAAAAAGCTAAGAAATTTTAATGAAAAGTAAATCTAAAATTAAGTAAGAAAACAAAATAATGAGGAATAAGGAAATTATATAACAGATTCAAATTCAGTATCTATTCGTAGTACAATGCAATCCAATTTATTTCAATGTTTAGTTCAAACCGGTTTAAGTTTTGAATTTTAGTACTCGACTTTAGTCCGACATTAGATTCCTAGACTTGACAGATAATATATGCGATCAATTAGTAACACAAACTCGGCTTTGCCTGGAATTAAAGAATTTGTCCCCGGATTAGGAATTAGAAATTTTGAAATGCTCCAACAAAGTGGTAATTTCGGAAACTTACGTCCTTTAATTCCATTCAGCTGTATCTGTTTAAGTATTTCAGCTGTATTCAGCTGTATCTGTTTGTTTTCCTGAAAGATCTGGTAACGATTTAGTTATCTCTGCTGCTTTTATAAATACTCTGGTTAAACAGATAAATATATGCTGTATGTTTTTTTAAAAAAACAATTGTTATCTTTTAAAAATACACTAAAATCTCTTTAACCCTTTGACTACGAATTTAAAAAAAAAATTCCAAGTGAACAAAAAATGCCATAAATAACGTAAATTTAGCATTTAGGACTTTTTTGACAAAGGGATTTCAAGCCAGAGATACATATGTCTCAGCTATAGTTAATGGTCGGATACGTGTGTCCCACACGTAGCGATCAACTTACTATAAGCACACCTATTATTCTGGAAAACTTTATTACATGAAATATATTTACATTATGTGGTACAGGGTAAAAATCCTTCTTTGCGTAACCTAATATTGCACGTTGGGCAACTCATATTTGATCTTTTCTCTACTTTCATTTGTGTATTCAACGAGCACAGCAGCTTCTTGATTTTCCAATTATTGGAAGGTGATCCCCAACATTCAGAAGATTCTAAGTACTTTTTAAACCAGTATTATCTTTTAAAACTTTTAGTGAGACATATATGTCCCGTTAGTAGTCAAAGGGTTAATAAGAATGCTTAATAAAAATACTATTACATTAAAAAAAACTTACTATTGTATTTTTTAATAAAATTACTATTGTAAGTTTTTTAAACAAAGTAACTCATAAATCCTTTTGGTTTTAGGAAAATAAAGCCGAAGTTATACAACAGCATAAAGAACTTTACTTTGATTAATTAAAAGAAGTAGTCTCATCAGAATTAATTACAATCCGTAATTTCAATAAGATGGACTCTTTTTTACGCTTCTGCAAGTAATCAGCTGTGAAAAGAAAAAAAAATACACTATCAATAGAAATTACTGTGAAAAAAAATGGAATTCTGAATTGAAAAGTTCTCAAAAATACTTGCAGAAAATAAGATAAGATATACAAAAATGGTGATTTTTCAAAGAATACCCAATGTAATTGCCAGTAAATATCCAGCAAATGTTCTCTTTTAATCACTAGTACTGATATTTATGTACAAAAAGTGCAAGTATAAAACGAAATCATTAGAGGAAATTGATGTAGTTAAGTAACAGTCAAAGTTTGGAAAGCTTGAAAGCACCTTAATGGCAAGAATGAGACAAATGTAAAACAATTTTCCCAATTTTTATAGCTAAATTGGGTATTTATGTTGACTGCAGTGCTAATTATTTGTTTCATAATTATCAATATGCTTGGTGTTGCAGATTTAACAGCACATAGTTGCGACTGTTATAGAATTTTATAACTTTATTAATCAAATCACTGCCATGAAATAAATTTCAAACTGTTGATTGTTTTTTATTGCTATTTTAATTAATCTACTCAGATTTTATCTTTCTCTTACTTTCCAGTCTCACATCTCGGTGATCACGTCACTCACTCCCAAGGCATGCAAATTAAAATATATAAAAAAAATGTAAATTAATTCAGAGTAACTTTTAATATTCCTTCCGATTTATTTACATCTTTATCTTGTGATTTATTAGTTATTTAAACTTCAAACTTAGCTAGGATAAATTAATTTTGCTTTTTTTATTCATTTTGTTGCAAAAATTTATCTCTTCAGAATATAGAAATTCAGAAATTTTATCAAAAGCGAATGGTCGGCATTTAAGATTACCTGACAGTATGTAGCTGTTTTTATTTCAAGAAGTCTAAATATTTCACTTGTTAAGTTTTGTTCTTTTATTCAAAATTCATTATATTTCAGTGTTTGTTAAAATGAATGAAATCTGCATTCTTTTTCTATTAATTATTATTATTATCTTAGCTATTAATTATAAATATATTTTTTAGTTATTCTGGCCTATATGTGCATTTGAGTTTCAGTGTTGTGATGGTAAAAATTTGCTTGAAATTTGCCTCAGAGACTAGCTATAGTGGCAGTAATAAAATGACAGAATTTATTGCTAATTCTCACACTGCGTCCTGTTTTTGTAAAATACTCTTGAACTAATAAACTTTCCTCCGTATATTTCAAAACATTAGTTAGAATCACTTCATGGCTGTTAAACATTCAGTTTATAGATGAACAAAATTAAATATATAATTTTTCTAGGTGTAGGTTTACATGAAAATATATGCAAGCTTCCTTTTGACACTAAAGATTAAGTTGGATAATAATTGTTCCATATTCAAGTATATATTCGGAATATACACTAAGCTCAATTTATACGTTAATTTAAAGCTAACTGATGACTACTTTGCTCAGCAGCAGCATTTCTTCAGCTTGAAACGTTTGTATCTAAGCTCGCATCTACAAGCTTAGATTCTATTACAGATTGGTCAAGAAGTTCATGGAGAAGACCATGGAGACCATGGTCAAGATTATGTGCAGATTGAACAAGAAATTCATTGCAAAATTGGAAATAGAAGCAATTTAGAAGAAGCAGCTTTTTTCTTTGTCCTGCAAAAATAAATTAACCAGGCAGAAGAATTCAATAAAATGTACCTGCAAACGATAATCAAGATTCTAAAAGAATTCTTTAATACCCAAATCAACCATTTCTTACCAAATTCAAAATATTGTATTCTATTTGAAAAGCTTCTTGAACTTTTTTTAACTGTTACTATAATAAATACTATGTGTTAAAATTGTGCAATCTTTGCATTTGTTTACATATTTTATTACGAACGATATTCTATTCTAAATAAGATACTAACATCTCCAATTGATATTTGATAGAATCTTGGCAATAAAATACTTTATCGTAAGAGGTAGGAAAGAGCTGGAATTCATTAGTTTATCATCTAGACAAATATCTGGTTGTCTTAACACCTGATAAATTATTTTTTGGATCCTTTATTCGTCTTCTAGCCAATATTATATGGAGAGACCTCATTATGTTTTGCGTGTAGCGCTTTACGTGTAGTTTGCAGAATACGAAAACTCCACAGAGTGTTAGGTGGCATATTGCAGGTAGAGGTTAGCAATTCACTTTTGACAGTGTTATATATGAAAAAAATCATTGAAACAAGAGCCAAAATGCCTGCTTTTATTTTTGATGAAATGTGTGTTTTACTTTTATGTTATCATAGCAAAAAGATAAGAAAAAGAAGCTTTAGGGACTTTATAGGCTTTTCTTTGAAATTAATTGAAATATTTATTTTTATAGCTCAAATATTTATTACTTTTTAACTATTACCAGTTTAGAAATAATTCCTTTTTATCATTTTTACCCTTTTATTACTTTTTCATCTATATACCTCAAATAAGCACTATTTTTCGCTGTATATCTCGTATAAAATTTTATAATGCAATAATTTTTAGATTAAAAATTAATTCAAATGTTCGAAGTATTCACAGATGCAGATTTAAGTATTTACAGATAAACAGATTACTTAGGGGAAAAATAATCTTAAATTTTAAGACTTTAAATTTCTCTAGAGCAGTAACTAAAAAAAAAGACTATAAGAATCCAGTTGTCACTATCCGAAGTAAAGCTATTTTAACATATCGAAGACAAAAACATCAAATTTTATTTGTTTCCCGAAGAAGAGGTCCCGTTTCAAACTTGCTCACTTTGCAAAGATATTTTATATAAAACAAGTATCAGTCTAAGGATTAATAGCAACTCGTTTTGATTAAAAGAGATTTTATATTGATGTCATTTAATGATTTTCACCCTCGATTTTGGCTGTATTTTAACTATTAAATAACATAGATTGAATTCTTTTTAAAACTATTTCGCAAATGATGAATATATTTATTTTAAATAATTTTTTGGAAAAGAATACTTAAAGAAATACCTAGTAGTAAAACAGCTTACGTTTCTAATTTAAGGTACGAATTAAAAAAAAAAGTCTTTCTTGTTTTTTGTAAGAAAAACGTCGTAAATTTCTTTGTTGGTTCTACCACTTCTTGCAACTCAATACATTTCGCACATGTACTGTATTATTTACAAATAAGATAATTAGTCCTACAAAACTCTGTGTCGAATTTCATTGACGATCCCTGAAAATGTAAAAAGTCACGAGCCTCATTCGAAAAGCAAGTCTTGCGTCATGCAGAGTTCGCTGTCAGGTGGACTACTCTATAATTTCAGACGATCCCCTCTGTCTCCTTCCTCGGATCCTACCTTGATGGATAGCCGGTCGGTCTGTTCGTCCGTCTAGAGGTACAGGGCTCCGATTTCCTTTGCCATCCCCCCTCGTATATCTCATGACGCCTTATCGGGATTTTTGATCTCCGTAATATGTTGTGCGGCCATTCTTCAGTTTTACTGTAAAGCTTAATGGAATGCTGAGACTGTTGTTTGTAACTGTAGGCATGCTCATGTTCTTTTTGTTTTGTTTTAGAATGGGCAACGCTCTTTGCTTGTTGACGTGTTTTCTTGTTCGAATAGTAGATTTGGAGGTTAGTCGTTTATTTGTTCTTTCTCTATGTAAACCATGTAAATGGATTTTTGCTTCTTTTTCAGGTTACCAGTGAAATAACTATTTTTTTGTATAGGAATAGGCTTATTTAATAATTTTCATGTATATTATGTAACGATGCGTGAGGCTTAGCCTGCTGTGCAAGTTGTCATTAAAATGTATTCCGGTTGCTTAACGTTTACGGTATTACAACACTATAGTACGAACACTGAATTAATATGCTAATTTATGTTGGTAAGGTTGAAAAGCAAAAAAAAAAGGGAGAAAGTATATCTGGAAGATAATAAAGTACTGTTATGCACTCTAAGGAAAATAAAAACCAAGAATATTTAAAGACTACTATTAAAATTGTTTTTACTACTTTTTACATAATCATAGTGAGCAACTGAGACAAAAGTTGCTTGATAATCTTTTAAGTTTTTTTGCCCAGACCGAAAAGTGGTTAGTGACTCTGACTGACGTACCGAAGGTCTCGGGTTCGAATCCCGAAGAAAGCATGGATTGTAAATTGTCTGTCGCTTCGTAGGAGGTAACGGTAGCCGCCTATTAGGTTCCTTCATAACAAACTGAGCACAGCTTTTGAACTTACTTTTAGGCCAAAGCCTAAAAAAAGCTAGTACCTGCCATAAAAAATAATAATAAAAAAAACTTTTGTGTTTCTATTGCTGATCTGGAATCTTGAAAGAAGAATAAGTCCATGAACATGAATGGAGAAGGACGGGGCCTTTCTTAATCACCCCCAGTGTTCCTAGCCTAAGGTTTAGAGATTTTGGGTACTAAGGAATTGGTGAGAATATGACTTTTCAGACTGCATCATACTAATTTTGATGCTTCTTGACAGAACTTTCTTCCCGATACATTGTACCCTTATTCCGCGCAGACACTGCAAACTTATGAGTTACCTTATAAGGTATTTCTGCCGACTTCTTAGTATGCCTTCGTGGTGTAATGGTCAGCACACTCGACAGGTCCGGGGTTCGAGTCCCAGAGCGGACATTGCTCATTTTTCACATCACCTGCTTTTTAAAAATACCTAATATGTCTACAACATGAGATTGGATCTTTAACTCTTTGACCTGAGAAAAGCTATCAGTGTCTACCCTAGAAGTAAGGCGATCGTTTTCGGCACATTTTAGAAACATAAAGAGAGATCAGGATAAATTTTGAATAGAAAGCCTTTCCGAAGTAGTTCTGAGTCGTTAAATAAAAAAATTTGAACATGAGAGACATCACATAATGCAATATTGCTTTAAACTGGTCATAGTGTGAGCTAATTGTAACTTCTTCAAACATGAATAATATGCTCACACAAAGTTGCCATGAAAATATTACTTTGTACAATTAATGGTTATACTCAGCTTGTACCGAAACCAGCCTAGTGTTTCTGCCTACAGTGCAATTGTTTTAATGCTGTTCTCTTTGCACTTGAAGGAATAGGGGTCCAAGCTTATCTTGGAGAATAATGAATCCATGCAATAAAGTTACAATATTCCACACAATTCCATATGCTCGTAAAATTTGTGAAGGAATTTAAAGAGAACTTGTGCATTATTCCATCGCACTTAATTAGCTACAACAGCCTGGTCCTGCAGATGTGCACGTGAATATTGTGTGACTAAAAAACAAAATAAACTGACACTGTTTAACCTGCGCCTTTGAATATATGATTAGCTTAAGAGTATACATGATTTTATATTGCAAGCACAATTTTGATAGATATATCGGCCAGAATTAATAAATTGTTTCAAAATCATTCTTTCTGGTATAACAAAATGTGTCGAAAATAATTAGTATTATTATTTAATTTCAAACTATTCTGTGCTTTTAGATAGTTCAGGTGATCTGATTAGAAGAACACATTAAAATCTCCAAATTATTCAGGAATATAAGTGTTTAATACCAACGAAAAAAATAGCGTATAAATCTTCTCTGTCTACACAAAGCACAAACCGAAATAAAATCCTTTATATTGATGCTTTGCTGCAACAGATGCGAAAGAAATAGAAAGCCGTATGCAAATCAATATCCTCTTCTACGTTGGTAATATATATTTTATTTTATAAATTTCATAACTATAATTTTTAAGAATTTAATTTTTATACTATAAATATGGGAATGTTATACTAAAAATATGTGACTGTCAGTACAGACGAATATATGAGGAAAAATTTAGTTTTCTGCATTCGAAATGATTAATTTATTTTTCAAACAAAATCTAAGTCTGGAATTCTATCTTCAAGGAATAGGAAATTTTATTATTTGGGCTCACAGAGAAATATCCTTTCAGAGAACTTATTCCTTACAAAAATCCATATTCTAGAGACAAGAACAATAAGTTTTGTTCCTCAATAAATTTTAATGATTTGCGACAAGAATGCACTGCAGTTTCTTTTCGTACTTTTTCATGTTTTGCGAAATTTAGTTATATATTTCTTTCTATATTTTGCTTGTTATGGAACTTTGGACAATCCAC
>KK113513.1:745141-772177 GCA_000611955.2 Stegodyphus mimosarum
GCTTCACATGAATAATTCAATGCTCTAACTAAGAACAAAGTAACTACTGCAAACTTCAAAGCTGATTGGGGTACTAAGTTGTTCCAGCTACGTTTTGAAAATAATTCCATTCATTAAAATGAAAAACAAATGTTTATTAAAATAGACTTAATTTGGATAACAGCTAAGGAATTCAATAACATAGACATTTTCGGGCAAAACATTAAAATAAAATAGATTCATAAACACAAAGTAATAATAAAAATACGGTTGCAGCATTTCAAAGCGAGATTGCTTATATCATAAATTTCCTATGAAATAACAATTTAACCAAGAGAAAACAATAAGTCGTGGATTAAAATTTCAAACCAAGCTCAAAATGGACAGCGTAAATAAATAAAGGGGCTGTAAATAAATTCTTGCGTTTACTTACAAGAATAAGTAAAATTTGCTGAAGTTAATCCTCGCTTTACATGAATAGATGTAGAACAAAACCATCCTGACGTTTCTTTGAGCTACTTCTTGATGAGCTATCGTGTTTCAATTTTGTATATATTTTGTGGACGACTATACAATTTAAATTTAATGCTGATACGATTTTCTATGCATATCTTCGTTTCACGAACAAACTAAACATATCAGATATTTACTATTTGCACCATCGGATAGAGCGGGAAAAAAACTTTTAAATGAAATTTTCAACATAATTTCTGATTATTTTAAAGTATTTTTTCAATCATTTAACATAGTAGGATTGTTGAAAATGGAAAACTGATTATTCTTTTTTGAAAAAAGGATTTTGAAAACACGCTATCGAGATTTTAAGGAGTTTTTGTAAAATAAAGTTTTATTTAAGACCCATAGAATGAAAACTTTATATTTTTCTTCCTTTCATTTATTAAAACTAAAGATAAGTATTTATCATACAGTTTAATGGGAACAAGAGATTAATTTAATTACTTTACAAAGTTCATCTACAGCTTTATATCATGAATAATAAAAGCGGGAATACTTAACTAACGAAATATGTTAATCAAAATTCACTGTCAAAAGAATATTTATAAATTTATTAAGAATGCCCCCCACAGGTTTTTATTGTTCACGATATAAAATTGTAGATGAACTTTTACAGGCTTATTTGATCTATTGTTCGCATGAAACTACATGATAATTTTTTTCTTCTTTCAGTTCATTAATTATTTTATGCTTTTTAAATAAAAGCTTATTTTATAAAACTTTTATTTCAAATTTTTTAATTTTGTCATTACAGTTATTCTCCTTGCCCAGTGAAGAGTTTTGATACAAGAGGTAAGTTAATTTCTTCGAGTAAGAAGAAGGCTATTTCCCATGGAAATATTTTAAGAAACACTGGCTCGTACTTAACATTGAACACTGTGAAAATATCAAAAAACACTAGAAGCCAGATCGTTCAGCCGAGAAGAACCGAACTGTAAAGAAATGAAACCAGCAACAATCCTCAGCTTTAGCCATAAAATTTGTTTTGAAACTCAAACCAATTAATAAAAAACTCAGCTATTAAAAGAAAATATTTCCTTATAATTTGCGCAATTTTTTATGATATTTTCTAAATCTAAAAATCTAAGAACCTCTTTCACTCTATCCAACTTAATATTAGTGTAGATGAGGACCTACTGTAATTTCATTATGAACTTTTTTTAAATTTGAAGTTAAAACAAATAAAAAAATCTACATTTCATATCCAGGCGGCTTTTGTTTATTTTAAATATTGCGGCTTGACTAATGTTTGAAGAGAATTAACTAGGTTTCAATTTTAAGCCTAAATTTCTAATTTCCATATGGTTGTATGAAACAGTTGTATGCACGTCGAAAAGCGCAACACTTAAAATAAATAAATAAGTAATATTTTTTTTTCTTTGTTTAAATCTGAAAGGTTTTTCAAACTTTCAACTGTCAGGTTTTTAAACTATCAGCTTTATTACCTACCAAACTTTCGACATTTTTCACAAGAAGGTAAACTATTTAATTGCATTTCTTTAATTTAGGAGTTAAAAAAATCTGATGCAATAGCTTATATAGACCACTCTGAAAATGTTCCGTTTTAAGTATTTCCAGTGGAAGTAGTTGCAAAACAGTTTACAATTATTACAATGTATAGACAGTGTATGTATCCGAAATATTTGATAAAGGCAGCGGAAAGGGTTATTTCCTTAAATACGTATCCTAAGTTTCAAATTACAAAGCTTCTCAAAATGATATATGAAGTTTTATGAAAGTAGTTCCAACTCCATGGGCAAAACAATTTTGTTAAAATACAGTCTAACATTCTACATTTTCCCCGTCGAAAAAGTAAATAAATAAAAAAAAATCTGAATGCTTTCAGATTTTACATTGCGCCCAAAGGAGCGTTTTTTAACGTTTTGTGTGCTAGCTTTGCTTATTACATTTCATGTTCTTTGTGCTTAAACCATAAAGTTCAATCAATAGCAATATCGCAAAATATTTAAAAGAAGAATTAATTCAAAGATTTAGAATTTTCGATACACAGTCTCGCTCGCTGGAGATAAGAATGTTTTTTCTGCACAACTTTGCAATTGCTTGAGTTTGTTTGTAAAATATTGGTGAAAGTTTTTAAAATATGAAATCAATAATAAAACAAATTCCAAATTAGGGCTATCAGATGCTCAGATACGGTAAAAAATTACGTTATTCAAAATTTGTAGGCTCTAGGTACCGTTGTTTTACCACAATGCGAGAAACATACGTACATTTACGCAGATTCTTCATTATTTAATTTCTTTAAATATAATGCAGAGCTCTAAAATTTGGTGGCAACAATTTGAAAAGTAATACGCTGTTTATAGTGATTCGACGCAAAATGCCAAAACGAAATTAATAGCCTTTCTGGGCTAACGCCCTTTGGGCTATATATTACATCCAAAGGGGCGTTTTTTTAACGTTTTGTCTGCTACCAAAAATCATGTTCTTAGCATTTAAACCATACAATTCAATTCAGCAGCAATATTACAAAATAGTTTTAAAAGAGCATATCTATAGAATTTCCAATACACAGTCTCGCGAATCTCTGGAGATTACAATGTTGCCATTGCTCACTTTGAAATCGTTAAGTTTGAATCTAAAATTTATTAAAGTTTTTCAAAATATGAAATCGATTATAAAACAAATTCCAAATTTGGCTTTCAGATGCCCATATTTGAGTCCAGAACTACGTTATTCAAAATTTGATGTCTCTGGTTTTGTTGTTACTTCACAGTGCGAGAAACAGGCAAACATTTCGTGTACATTCATCATTATTTAATTTCTTTAAATGTTATGCAGGGCTCTAATATTTGGTGGCAACAATTTGAAAAGTGGAACGCCGTTTTGTAGTGAACCAACGCAAAATGCCTAAATGAAATTAATGGCCCTTCTGGGCTAACGCCTTTTGGGTTAGTAATGATACATGATACATAACAAAAAATACTGTTAGCGAAGTATTCGTTATGCCGAAAGCATTTATTATGATTTGTTAACAGTTAAAACGCCCAGAATTTAAGGTGCAAAGAAAATTCCAGTTATATACTTGATAAATATTTTCAAAGACCCAGTTATAAAACTAATTGCGAATTCTGTATTCCTTCCAGTGAAAACTGTTATCATCAAATGAACAACATTCATTTTATATTTGGCCCCTAAATTTGTTCTCAGAAACCTTTAAGCTTGTCGGTAATAGACATACAAAAATGATAATATGAAAAAAAAATGCTAAATTAGAAAACATAACATAGGCAGAAACAATAAAAATTACTTATATCTCTGCATACGTTGCATACAAAGTTATATTTGTTTTTATTTCAAACTAATTAAAACACGGTAACATGTTACTAGTTGGAGTTTTAACTTAGCGGGATAACATGAAGAGTTAAATCGAATTTTTATACAATCTGCTCACATACACAGTAGCTAAAACGTACTGGGAATTAAAGTTATAAGAAAGTTTTAGAGATTTTAAATAAATCTGCATCTTCAGATCAGTACTGGAATACATTTTCGTAAATATCCGTGTCCATTTGATTGCGATATTATTTTTTGTATTGATTATTTCGTATTGTTCATATTTATATATTCGTTTATTTTATTTTAGGTAATAACTTTAGGGTTTATTTCTGTATAGTTAAGTTTGTGGCCTTGTAATTTTTATGTAAGTACATATTTCTTATATGCAGTTGTAAATTATATGATTCTGAATATAATAGAGTTTAAATTGTGAAAACAGCTCAAACAGAATCTTAGATATCTGCAAAAGCTTGTCCTGGACATAATTTTTATCACCAGATTTGACGATTTCTGGATTTTGAGACATTTCGGAAGTTTAATTAGGAAGGTCTAAGAATGATTTTTTTCAGAAGCTTTCAGAGGCCGGGAAACACTATATTAATATAGTTTTGACAGACAGTAGCCAGTAGTTAGTCTTGAGTAATTTCAGGAAAAGTATGATTAAAAAAGATTTAGTTAAATTGCGTTTTAAAATTTACTCTGTGAGTGGCATCAGTAATCTTTGATAGTTCTCGTATGGTAAAGAGGATTTGTCTAATATCTATGTTCTGTTTGAGTTATTTGTAGCTCTTATTTTTGCTGTGTTTCATTAATTTCAATAAAGTGTCAATTTTTCCTCATCTCCTGGAGTTATTATTTGAAGACATCGCCATAAAAACCCTGTTCATTACAATATTTCGCAGCAATATTTAAGTAAACAAAGCTTGCTGTCACTTCTTCAAATATCTTTTATAACAAGCTGCTAAAGTTTCGACAGATTCAAATTTAAGTATAAAAAAAATCATGAAGCGCACATATGTAAGTTATCCGCTATTTGGCTTGCTTATATAATAAGTACGTCTGAATTTGAACACGTAATAATTATAGAAATGCTGAATTCCAAATATTTTGCTACATCGACCTTGAAGAAGTATTGATTGTACACGAAAATGCATAAAATTCTTCTAAATGTGCAATCTAGCAATACTGCCTATTTCTATTTGGGGAAGAAATAAGCACTAAATCGTATCTATGGGAAAAATATCTTCGTCATATTTGGTTAGCGTTTAGACGTTGTCGAAAAGATCGTACTCGTTATCTTTCTCGACTTTCTTTCCTTGTAGAGTCCCTCAATGGGAAAGGCTTATACACTTACAAACAAACAAGATATAATTAAACAAAGAGATTGAAGAATTATTTTGAGAAATGTCTCATTTAAATCTTCAGATCCTATGAATCCAGGAATCCGGATCCGACAAAAAATATTTGATGTTCGAAAACATTCTATTTTTCCATTTGAATTTTCGAATCGTAATAAAAAAACTCATTAAATTTTTAACTCGAAACTTTGGAAATGTTAACTTAGCTGACGTTTAATAGAAGCCTTCATTAAAAAAACCACAGTAGTCGCAAGTCAAGTAAACGTGGATAACGAATTTCAGTTCGCTGTGCAGTGAGTACCACATTTTAAATTTTATGTGTGAATGTATCTTTATTTAGGGTTTACCTGTATCAGCTCTTGAAATAATCTTTTCCCTTCTACACTTACTTGAAGTTTAAAAACTATAGAAAATATAAAAAGCATTGAGCTGTTACTGAAATATTTTCGTCAAATTATGTAAGAAAATGAAACTAAGATTCACGAGTTTTAACTGTATGAATTATTTATTAAACATCATTTTATCTTTTTGATAAATGTAGGTGAAGCTTTTAAAAAACTAAATTGTAACATTTTCTATTCATTAGAGTCAAAATTCAACTTTTGCTTTAACTAAAAATTCTTTTAAATAAGTGGAGGTTTTTGATTTCTTTATATTTCTACATGAGGAATCGAGAAATTCAGTATCTAAAATTCGAAGATCAGTTCGCAATTCATTTTTGCGTTCCTGAAAATTTAAAGTTCGTCCCATCTCTGCTTCCGTATTATGACACTTACACACTAATAAACAAATAAAATAAAATTATTTTTAATAAGTCATAGATAAAAAGAATGAATAATTATTTTCACCAATGTTGAACTTCAATAATAAGAAAGATTACTGAATTGATCGTTGTCATTTATATTTCCTGCATTTCCCACTCTCGTGTAGTGTCTAGACGCATTTTTCTTCAAGCAAGAACGAGCACTCTAAAAATAATATCTCTCTGAGAGCCTCTCAACTCAAAGTACAAAATGGAGTCCTTCTAGAGTGGCAGTCAGAAAAATATGAGTATGCGTATAACAAGAAGAAACAATCCAAAATTGTGTGTGGCAGTTGTTCCAAGAAAGGCTAATATTGCACGACACAGAATGAAAGAGAAACTCGGGGTGGGTGCACAAGTGCTGCAAAAATATAACAAAGGATCAAGTGAAAAAAGAAGAAAAATCCACTGGGGGAGGAAATTTTCCGGGAAACATGGTTTGAGAGACAACAGAACAAAAGGACAATATAACTTCCGAAATGACAACTTGCTTCCCTAACTCTTTCTTACAATAAGAGTGCTTCAGTTTTGAGACGGAAAGTTCTAAAATAAATAAATAAATAAATATTAAATAACGATGAACTAAAATAAATAAATAGAAGTTTCCGTTTTTCTTTGTCAAGGGTTGTAAAATATAACGCATAAGTATGTTCTTAGTTTTATTTTGCTTTTTCCGCTTGTGCTGTTCCTTTTTTAAAATAAACGAAACATGTGTCGATTCAGATCTTTTGATTTATGTGTTTAGAGTTAGTATAAAGGAAAACAGAGAGACACTGAAAAACTCGTCGCCAGTTTCTTGATGGGACTCACACTGCTTGCTTTCTGAGATGCGAAAGCCATATTTCATGTTTGACAGGATTAACAGCTTCTGTCTAGGAATGTACGCATAACACATATTTCACTTTCCACAGAATGCCAAAAAGAATTTAAGCTTAACTTAGTTTACTTATTGCGGCAATGCCAGGCTATTACTTCTGGAGAGATGCCTTTGTGGAAAACTTTGCAGCGGACCATCCACTTTGCTGTGACGGTTAGTGGAGCTGACTGCCATGTCCTTGGACCCGGGTTCGAATCACGGAGAATACTCATACACGTGAAGCGCCTTTTTGACATGGCATTCAAAAACCCAAAAAGCTAAAAATTCCTTCGAGAGGATAGTAGTAGGGAAGAAGGGTAGGAGGGTCTTGTATTCCGCTGCCTCGGGGCGTTCTTGATCAAAATTGGGATGGAAATATTCAAAGTTATACAATCACATATAAGATGCCTAAGAGCCTGGCCAACGACAAACATTCCTTTGTTCTAGACCATTATGAATTTGTGGACCTGCTAAAGTTATGTTCATATCAGGAGATGAGTAATAACAAGAATATTTTCCAATGGAAATTGTCTGATATTCACGTCATCTCTGGAAAAAATTATGAAAGATGTATGCACTCCTCTCATCCAGATGTCGGGAACAAATAGATTGAATTTGATTACTTAGTTACTGTAAATTACAAGAAAACTTCCGTCTAATGCCATTTAAATTTTGATCAAGAGCACTATTCTACACAGAAATCGAGTCCGGAATGTGTTTGAGATTTGACTGATTTGTTTTAGCCATAGCAAAGCATGCAAAGAGTACCTAACTGTGAAGAGAAATTCCTCCTTCAAGGTCATTCTAAGGAAACTTAGCTCATATTTACACCATATACGAGGACTTAACCCACGGTTTTCTTTCCTTTAACTAGTGGTGATTATTTAAAGCTTTGAAGAATAATCAGTGTATTGCAAAATAACTTAACCACAGTTAATTATAGTGCAGTGTGAAATCCAGAGAAATTTTATTCAAGCACTCATTCTAGACTCAAATTTATGCGCCTTAAATGTTTAATTTTATATATTTTAAGACTTCCATTATTTCAAAATCTGTTTAAAAGACATAATTAGTTAGTTAATTGAGTGATTTTATTTAAGGCAAGTTATACAAAGGCTTGCCTTAAATAAAGGCAAGGAAATGATAACTTCGGGGAGGACTTCGCTCGTATTCATATATCGCATGAGAAAACCATGAAAATACCAATGCAGCCAGCCTTTTCACCAGGATTTGAATCAGGATCAAATGACTGATATTTCTCGGCCCACTTGGTAGTTAGATTACGTTAAATGATTATGGTAAAGTAGACGATGGCTATATGTCTAAGAGAAGAAATGCTTTTACGGAGGACTTTCCAAAGAAAACTGGTTCATATTCATGTTACACATAGAAAAAACGAAAATTCTCAATCAGCGAACGCATTTACCAGTACTTGAACCCGAGCCGAATTATCAGCATTCAGGGATCTTGTTCGTTGGGTTACTGGTGGACAAATTCTTTAATACTGAAAAAGACTTTGGAATTTTTTTACGTCGTTCAACTCTTTAAATTCGCATTAAAATAGCATTTTTTAGGAATGACGTTAGGAAGAAATAAAATGCAGTGAATTAATATTAATCAAGAGCAATAAACTACAGGTAGGTATAAAGTAAAACAATCTGAAGCAAAACCCTTGGAAAGCAAAACTGAAATAATAGTAAATTGATGCAGTAATAAATTAATTTTATTGTTGGCTGATATCAATTCTGTATATTCAATCATGTATCAATGCATGATTCTGTTTTTCAGTGTATCAATTCTGTATATAGCTGCATATTAATTAATTTTACAGCATTGTGTGCGACGTTATTGTTATTTATTAATTAAATGTTCTTCAACTTTTGATCTTCATTTTTCAAGATATTTAGAAAAGCTTAAATGTATCAGAAAACGTAGAAAAGAGAAACGATGCTGTATTTTCTCATACACAAGCATTTGAAATGTTACATTTCTAACGTAACAATAACATGCAATGACAATTCAAACGTAGCAATAACATGCAATGCAATTTTTCAGAGGACTCCTCTTTACCTATATGTCTAGTGTAAATAGGTAAGCTCAACATCATGGTTACGGAAAGTAGTAATGAAGTAAACGAAAATGGTTTAACGCGGTGTAATTTATGTTAGTGTTGCTTCATTAAATTAATTTTTATGTTCTTTTCTTTTAGACTAGACTATGAAGATACAAAATTGTATTTTTAACTCCAAAGACATTTTTGCAACTTAAGCTGAAAAATTCCTTCATTTTAAAGGGTTACAATAATTTATGAAATAAAAAAGCAAATAAAAAAAGTCAGATAAAACGTTTTTATTACATTATTTTTGCTTGTTGAAGCACTTTCGTAACTTTGCATAATTTAAAACTCTCTTTTAAGTACAACAATGGCGTAAAAATGCATGAAAGAATAAAATGTAGAAACAGCCCATTTTCTTTTTTCTACGTATTTTTCTCCATTTATCTAAGTTTACGACACTTTTCTTTCAAAATTCAAGTAAATTTTAATACATATTTTTATAAGAAACTCGTAGTTGAATGAATAATATATGGCGTTTTCTTAAAAATACTAATTATGAAATCATTTATAAAAGTCTTTTGAGATATATTACAAATTTAACTTAATAGACAGAATCGTTGAATTTTAGAAATGAGTTACAAGAGCACATTCAAATTTTATGAAATATATTTTGCATAATTTGAAAGGTTTATTAATTAAAATTAAATTAAAGTATAAATCTTATAAAATTAACTAAAGATCTTATGCAGGGACGTCCTGTCAGAACTGGTTATTTACCACGCCTCGTGAATGATAAATGCTATGGGAGAATAACGTAAAAATGTAACATGGAATGAAAAATGCAAAGCAAAACTAGACTATGGGGGGGGGCATGTCTGTAAGGTCTCAAACTATTTCAGCAAAATTTACACTTTAACTTTTGTCTGGTAAGCTCCCCCCGAATGTTGAACACAATAGCATCGTGTTTTCCAAGTATGTGATACAATTTTCAATACTTTCAATAAAAATACATACTGTATTTCATCATGGAGGAAATACTGATAATTTTTAGGAATAATTTATTACAGATTTAAAAAGCGTTTCCAAAAATGTGATTTTCATTTAAAGCCCTTGTCCGCCGATGACCGAATAGAAAAGATTGCTTAACTCCTGAAATTGAACTTTAACAACTTTGGTTTTTAATCGCGACAAACAAGCTGCTTGCATGTGTGCTTTTCCGCATACATAAAATAAATACAAGACAATTTGCTTGGAAAAATCTCTCATTATAGCATCCCTTCGCTAAAGAATGCAATCCTCGTGTATTCTGCAGCATTCAGACGAATAACATTTATGGAAACTATGTGATCCAACCTTTAATTTACATATAAATGCTACATTATACCAAATTAGATGTCAAAAGATTAAATTTATTATCAAATTATTAAAACCCATGTTAATTTATGTTCTGTGCTTTCCAGCACTGCAGTCTTCTGTAAGTTTTGCAGACGGAAAGAAAACATACGTAGAATATCTTCACATAATATTGCGAGACGTTATATTAAAACAAAAAAATCCTCCTAATTTCTAACGAAGTAAACCAAATATTTTACAGAAATACAAAAGTAAGTAAAACTTAACTCAAGTAAACCGTTTATTCCTGCGATGTGTGAAAATATCCCTCTTCTTTTTAATCTAGATTTCGGAAACATCCCAATTAACTCAATACATTAAAAAATGATTCTATGAAAAGATTTTCAAAAACTCGTCTATAAAAGAACCCATAAGATGTCCCGTCATTTTTTTGTTTCAATGAAAAAATTAATGTTTATCAGATTTATTTTAATATTTTCTCTTGTTTGGAAAGTAAAATAATGAAAGAGAAATACTAAGCCTATAATTTGAACAAAAGTACAAAATGAAAAATATCAAGGGCTGGAATGAACATCTGTTCATACTCATTTATTTCCTTTGAAAGTTAGCAAACAAATTGTTTAACTATCAAATGCACGACTGAGAAGAATTCATTGCGTCGTATCATTACTCAAAACAGCGTCTGGCATTTAAAGTTCGTTTTTATGATCAAAAGTTTTAGTGTAATCAATCTGTTAGCATTATGATGTCTTTTCATATGAAATGCACGGCTGTATTTTCCATTATATGTTGCGTAAGTAAATATGATTTTCTTAAAAATATTCTTAAATTTTCATTCTTAAATGCATTTATTCTTCTATTGCTGTGTAGCCAACCAATATTTTCCTTTTATTTTATTTTGTGTGCCAGATGAATATAACACATTTTTATGCATTTTAATCATCTGCAAAATAATATGATGTTTTTTGTCAGCCATAAAATCCATTATTTACTAAGAAACCTACTCGAAGAGTTTAGCCAATATATGTTAAACGTTTTTATAAATTTTTATTTTTCTGACTGAAGGATTCAATTTTAGGAATTATTTAAAATTTCTTAAGATTCTATTATTACTTGTTAACTATCACTTTGTTGGATTATTTCATCAGTCTATCCGTCCGTTAAGTAAGACGCAAACGTATGTATGTTTGCGCATATACGTATGTATATACGTTTGTATGTAGTATGTATGTACATGCATACGTATGTATATATGTGCGTATGTATATACATATAAATCCATTATTTGCTCCATGATGGTGACGCTTATGTGTGATTTCATGGCCCATGATTTTCATTTCCTCATTACTTCCTTTTTATTCAATTTTCAAATGAAAAAAAATATATGGCTTTTTTGGTTTTTACCTGTGTAGGAATGACGTTTATCTAGGTATTCACATAGCTGCAATTTCATTGTGAATATTACTCTTTTCCTTGCATTTTATATGTAAAATGTTTTTCTTTTTCCCGAATTTTTGCTTTTTATTCGTATATTTACATATTTTTGCAGTTTTTATTTTAGTTTTACACATTTTATGTTTTTGTCTATGACTCCGAGGAGAGAAATTTTTGCAAATGTCATACTGACTCTGAAGAGAATTGTATGAAAGATAAAATGCTAACTATAAATTGTTATATCTCTTAACTCTGCTTTTTAATTTCATCCATTTTCCTTTCTGTCCTATTATTCAATTATTATTATCTGCCTATAATAAATCTCTTTAAATTTGGTCGCTTAAAAGTTTATTCTCCTCACATAATCCTTATGCAACATAGCGATGCAGGTACTTATATAAAGCTTCAGAAAATAATAATTTTAATTTTTGCGTATTTAAACCTAAAATTAGCCTCTAAGCAATAGTAAAAATTTAACATCGCTAAATCTTTATTTGGAAACGTCGCATTTCTTCTGGAGTTTCTCCGGCTTTTGCCTGTTGTTACTCTTTGTCTTCAATTGTAGTGCTGCATATGCACAATTTATATGTTAAAATTCATTAAAGAGCGTTCCCGCATAGCAACAATGCATTTGTGTCTGCTTCAAAAATATGATGCTAACGATGGACAGTGTTCAAGGTGCCATGACTGCGTTTAGTTCTTCATGAATCGGCTGTTATTGTTAACATCCACGTCGTCATCACCTAAACTATCATCTTTATATAATAATATGTGCATGCAATCACAGATCTAAATATCCATTAAAATGAAAAAAAAATGAACGCCTAAAGAGAAAACTAAATCTGTTTCACTCAAATCAGCAGACCAATTTCTTAATTACTGTAGTGTGCAAATTAGTTGGAACTAAGCAATTTTTCCACAGAATTTTAATTTGGTTGCCATCTGGCGCCAGCAGGTCTCACAAAATTGTTTTATCTGCCTTAAAGTCGTTTGGATGTCTGCTTTCGAATACTTAGAACTCCTTTTAGATAGAAAATGAGAATTATTGCACTATTTCTGTGATAGGAAGAAGTTACTTTTACATACTTTTTCAATAGGTTTTGCATTCGTTCATTTTAGTTTACTAGAAATTGATATAATGCTTAGAAAGAGAGCAAAGATTATTGCACTTAACAGTCATACATCCATGACATAAGAAATACTGCTTGCATGGTTGGTGTTGGAAAATCGAGCGTTTTTCGAATTCTGAGGAGACATAATGCAATTGGATAGTTTTCTCTAGAAAGTAAGGGCATATGTGGGAGGATCAGAGAAACAGCTCTAAAATCTGATCGATTCCTACACGAAAATAGTATCTTTAATCCAGGAAAGACTAGCAAAAACCTTAAAAGAGATCTCTTATCTGTTGATATGGGTATTTATCCTTCAAATGTGCGGCGCAGACTTTTCCCTGCTGGTCGGAAGGCGACAAAGCAAATTAAAAAACAACTTTTTTCACGCCGAATGAAACAAAAATGATTTATGTGTGGCTAAACATGCAAATCTTGGACTATACATAACTGGATAAAGATAATTTTTAGCGGTGAAACTCATTTATTTGATCATTGTTACCCATTTAACGTTGTTAGACGATGAAGGAGTGAGTCAGTCAGACCTTTGCATGTCCAACAAACCGTAAAATATCCTTAAAAACAAATGTCGTGGGGTTTTTTCTGCTGTAGATTTCACTGGAAGTCTAGTTCTTATTGACGAAATTAATTCATAGGCGTATATTGATAGTTTAAAGTATTGGATTGTGCCACTCTTGAAAACTTTAGCAGGCATATTTCGACATGACTTGGTTCTAGAATGCAATTCAAAATTTGTTAGAAAGTTCACGTTGGAAAATAAAATTACTGTGCAAAACTAGCTTGGAAATTCTTCAGACCTAAATCCGATGGAAATTTTGTAGCGCATTCTGAAGAAACAACTTCGTTAAATGGATTGTTCAACAAAAGAGTGCAGGATTAAGTATGCTATAAAAATTTGGTTCCATAATAAAGAAGTAAAAAATATATTCGTGCGTTAGTATAGTTAATGCCTAAGTGCATTCTGGAGGTCATCTCCGCTAAATGAAGATGTATTTCCTATTAATTTTATTACTATCACTATGTGTTAAAAAACGTACATACTTTCTCAAAAACATCGCTTTGTCTCAAGCAATTTGCACACAATTATAAGAAAATTCTAAAACACGTCTACATAAAAATAATTCTTTTACGTATGATATGCACGTTTCGAGTAAAATGAGTTGATGTGATTGTTTTACAAAAAGCGAGTTATATGATTTCATATCTTAACACATTAAAATTTGGTAAATATCTAAGAAAGGATAACCGAATTAGATTTAACTTTTCTAATAGTTAATTTGCTTCTTTTCATTTTTATTAATTTTTTACAATTGTTTTAAATGTTTATTTGTTATTTGACATAACTTCGCTCTTATTGTTATTTAATGTTACTCTTTTCAAATAAAAACATATATATATAGTTCTCACAGAATGCATATTCTATTGGCTTTCTGAAGCAGTGTTAGAAACTGCTCATTTCACTACTTATAAATGTAACTCAATATGCGTTTTCACTTCATATATAATGACACAAGTTTCTATGTTCATTGTCCTTGTTCTGTAATAACGAGAATCGCTGGACTTAATGATGCTTCGCTGTTTTAACACGTAATGTTTCAAAGACAGATTCTTCAATCTCTCATCGAAAGCATCTTAGAAATTCAGCGCTCTCCATCTTATACCGTGAGACTCCAAATTTTAATTGAATGCTAAATCAGTGGTCCCAAGAGACTTGAGCAGAAATGAGTTAAAAGCAGCGTATCTGTGAAAATGTTTCGCAATATAATGTATTCGTCACATCATTTGAAAGTGTTATCATATATGGTTACATTACATTCAAAAGCTGAAACTGCTGTTATCTAATATAGTGTCTTTCTAACTCCCGATGATAAAATGCAAAACATTCTGCTTTTTTTTGCCCACACCACACTGACATTTCTATCATTCCAAATTTTACTTAAATTTGATCACATTAGCTAAGTGCACAATACTCACTACCTTTGGATTTACTTTGTGGAGTCCAGCCATTATACTTACTTAAGTGTGATACTAATAAATTCAATACTCTGTCACAAAATTTAAATTCTTTAAACAAATTTTCAAGCAGTGCAACAATTAAACATTAGCTTTCACAAAATAAAAACAATTAATGAACTTAAAACAATTTCAAATCGAACTTCTGCTATTAGCACTACGGAAGAGATGTTTATGCCCATATTTATCGACAATACGTGCTGTTGTAAAATTTGCTTTTCTTCAAGCTTCTTGCTCTGACCAAATAATATGTTAACTCAACTTTAAATAACTTCTAATATAAATGAAAGTTAAAAGTTCCTTACTGAAGCTTAGCCAAACCTCGGTTTCACATTCCATAGTAATAGCTATGTAAAACACTTAAGTGCTGATCAGATATTTAATTCAGTAAAACATTTGTGATCTATTACTGCTTTTCAAGTAAGCCTCATCTTCTTCTTTTACACTATTTCTTTCTGCATACTTCTGGAGTGAGTAATGATAACTGGAGGGGAGAATTATAGTGAAAATCTAAACATGCCATTAATTTCGGACTTACTCTAATTTTGATTGGCAAAAGTTCAGGTAATTGGCTAAACAATGTAAAATTTGTTCTACACTGATATACTGCTCAATCTGAAGTGCCACTGGATACATTAATAACGTCTTTTGAAGATTTCTACTCCTTTATAATGCTATCGCCAATTTTGTTTTAAGAAAGAATCAGAGCAAATTTATTTTTTTAATTATTTATTGATTCAAATAAAATATTTTTACATCCTCTCACTTTGTTGAGCACAGAAGTTGAAACAGATCCAAATCTTCCTGCCGCTCCAAGCACTTCATGCCTGTTACTGAATATTAAAAGACTCCACTGAGTTACTTGAATGAAATTTAATACTATCCCAAGAACTGTTTTGATTTCCCATTGACTTATTATTCATCTTGAACGAATTACATGATCTCAGCATCATTTCCTATTTGATATTAGAGATCATTTGTACCAACATTTAACTATTTACCAATTTCCGATACATTTAATTTATAATTTTTTAATGTCCACTGTAGATCAACTTTGCATGTCTGATATTTATTATGATATTGTTGAATATCATGCTTCTTCTTTGCCTCCCTGCTTAAAAAGCATCGTGCACGCATTATAGTTTTTCTAAACCATCCTGTATTTTGGTTTACAGCTTGAAATTTTAAAGTTTGGATACTTGGACAGCTCAGATAATTATAATTTGTATAATCTAACGTTCTTTTGTAATAAATTAACAGAATAGAGAAATTTATAAATATTGGGCTGCTTTAATTCGAAGTAAAACTTTATAATATAAAGTGATAAGACAGTTCTTCAAAGTGTTCATAAATATGATTCCTAATATTTTCTAGGTAATTCTCAGTTCTCGAGCATCAAGACCATCGTGGATTCATCCAAACGAAGAAGAAAGAGAAATCTGCCAACGCAGTGCAAAAAACCGTAAATTAACAGACGTAAAGAAGGTAACTACTGAAATATGTCTATATTAATAATAACAGTCTTTGCGTACTAAAAATACAGTAGTCTCTTAAACTAGAATTCTTTTTTTCATCATGTTTGGTATGTTGGGTACTTTATTTAGGCAAAATACATTAAAAACCCTCTGCTGAAATGGAGCAATACCTTCGATGAGAACTTTCTAAGGGAAAAGGCTCACTTTCATGTAAAACCACGAAACCTTTACACAATCATCCCATTCGCTATTATTTGAACCGAAGTCGAACTACTAGTGTTCAGCGCTTTATCCTCGCGTCCATTTTTGGACCTTTTTAGTGGATCTTTTTTATTATGTAAATATAAGTAAATATTAGGATCGGAACTTCGGTTTTTTTTACACTGAAATACGGATTTGGTGAAGTGAAGAATTTCACCAAACTACATTTTTTCCTCTGTTGAATTGCATAAATCGAAATTTATCATTAAGAGTGAGTCGCTTTGGTATCAGTTAACATATTATATGTAAATATAACAAGGATAACTTCAGATCATTATAACAGTTTTATTAATATTCTACCCTTTAATGTTTGGTTGAAAAAGAAATTTTCTAGAAACCACTGTATTTTTAAAATGTCATACTCTCATATTTAGGAAACCTGTTTAATGAATGAAACTAACGCGTAAAAGAGAAATATCCCAGGAAACATTAATTCACAGCAGTTCTGCAAACTATACAGTCATTTTTCTGGGCTGTAGCATTGTCAGAAAAATATAATCGAAAGGCACAATGAATAAAATAACTAATTAATAACTAACAGAAGTCAGTATTAGGAAATCGTAGAAAAAGAAAGTACATTTTTCAAAAAACAGAACAGATTCAACAATCACCTTTAGGAAAATATTAATTTTCGCTTGAAGAAAAATAAGGTTACATACGAGTATGTGGCATTGGAAATTTTATAAATACACGAGATTAAAAATACGTCAGATAAGTTAGTGAGATATTAAAAAGTGTGTGATTTTAAAAGTGCATGATTTTAAAAGTTTGCTTGAAACAACGCTTAAAGCTTCCAACATAAGTATGATAACATTTATATATATAAAAGTAATTTTATAAACAACGTATTACTCCGACGCAATCTATGGAAGATTAAATTGAATATTCAGAAATGAATGCAAAATTCTTCTTTTCTGGAAATACAAAGAAATAAATTTGTTGATAGAAATATTAAAAATAGTCGGAATTTAATTTCAATCTCAGATTCTTAAAAGTATGCAGCACAGGGTTTCTCAACCGGAGGGTGGGATTTTCTCTAGGGGGAATTTCATAGCTGCCGGGGAGGGAATGCTGTCAGCTTTTAATTTACTTTCTAATATTTACTTTTATTGTATTAACATAAAAAATCACTTTTATTCAACTTTTGGTATTTATTAATATTTTCTATACTTTTAGTTCTCTAATTTATAAAACACATTGAAAATAATCTAAATTTAAATAAATGTATACGCATTTTTCGAGTTTGTAATATGGTGCTGAGACCGTCTGAAGTGATAAAACAGGTGCGTTGAACAAAAAAAGTTTGAGAACACCTGCTCTAGAACTTACTTTGGGTTTCACAATTAAAAGTTACAAACAATATTGTCTAATATGGTTTCTAACGCTCCATTACGTGTCTACATAGCAGACAGAATAGTGTCTAAACAACAAGCTAGATTTTAATATTAACTGGACTTTGATATCTTTCCACTCTAGAGAACTGCGCCTAAGTTGCAAAGAAGATCAGAACAGATTTTCAAGAACAAAGCGTTACATGTAACGGCTGATATGCCTTGACATATGCGTAATACAGCATTACGTAAAACTTTTAAATATCATCAGAATTAATATCTGTATTCTCTGTATTCTTGCTGCTACTCTAAATTCTTATGCGAGTATTATTTAAAACTCATGTTTTATGATTTTGAAATTAAAGACTGTTTTCACTTGTCTTACATTATTTCTCATGATGTGAATATGAGTTCAAACTTCGTATTTTGGTCTCTAAACTTTATATGATTTATAACTATAAGCCATAAAGTAATGGTACTCATTAATAATCTAAGAAATATATTTTGATCTACGTTCGGGGTGAATGTCTTCTAATTGCAGCTAAAGTCCTAATTTAAAGGCAGCTAATAAACGTTCAATAGTATAGAGTTTAAAAGTTGCAAGGTTTATACTAAAAGAAAAAAGAAATATACTATTTAAGACCAAAAGGTTTTAATATTTCAACATCAGACAAAAACACATAAAATTAAATTTGTGTCATTAAATATTAAATAAAAGCCAAACTTCCTTGTTTAGCAGAACAGAAAAGAAGATCTACTGTATACACCACATGACTTCCTTGTGCGGAATATTAAATTATCCGCATTTTGCATTTCCGTTAAACTTATTGGATTGAGTTAAATCTACTTCGTCGATAGCGTATAAATCACAATAGTATATATGCACACTTTAACAGATTCACTATATTTGTTTACCATAGCGACACCTGACGCTATGTTCACTTAGCAGCGTTACATCTCATTCATTTTATACCTCAAAATGCACAAAAATTATGTATACCATGTGAAGAATTATCTAATCGTTGCCACATGTTCTATTCAAATAGTATAATAAATCTAAAACGATGTGTAAAAGAAATAAAAAAAGGGGATTTTTTCACAGACGATTCAGTATTTTTCATTCAATTAATTCAGTTCTTCTTCGAGACAAGGCAAAAATGCATAAAAACTCAAAATATCTGTATTAAAAATTACGAATTAAATCTTAAACACTTATTCCCTCAAATGAATTCCAGAATGGATTAAAAATGATTTAATTCGCAATAATAAAAGAAGGCGTTACCTTTGTTGTTGTGAAGCTTAGTTTCCCTAGATTGGCAACAAATCCACCATTCCGCTAAATTTCAAATGTAAACAAATATGGCCGTATGTCCAAAATAATTAGGCTTAGCTGCACTTAAACAATTTTAAATTGTTGATAATTCTGCAATTATAACATTCAGGTTAACTAAAGGCATAAAAACCTTACCTGGAAGATAAAAACAACATAATTAAATCATTTTTTAAAGCAAAAAATGCAAAATTTACAAACATATAAGAATAAAGAAACTGAGCTCACTGAGCTGAGTAACAGAGTGGATATATGCATATATTTATATACTTTTTGTGAGGCCGATTACAACCAAAATAGGAGGTACACATCTACATGTTATAGCAATTCTATATACAAAATTTCAACATTTTAATTCCATTTTAAATTAGTTTTATTATTTTTTTGGAGGAAAAGGAGTCCTTTATTCTGTTCTTAAGTTCAAATATCACACAGAAACATCGTTAAATTGCATTCGATAGCGGTCAAATGAATATTTTCGTTGAAATATGAATTTCGTTGAAATTTTCGTTGAAAATTTTCGCGATTACAATACCTCCTTTTTACTTCAACAAGGAAGTAAAAGGAGTAAAACTGTCTTAAAAATAAATTCTTCAAAAATATATTTGAGCAAAGAATTTTGATAAATTTTGATAAATTCGTACAATTTTTTTTTATAAAATTGTACGTATCTTAAATATCCACTATAAAATTTGTCTCATTAATCAATCGGTATCTTACCATTATTCACTTTTACTATTATACTTTACTTATATTCTATGACAATCAAACTAAAGTATAAACTTTAGAACTATTGTTGTGAACTGCTTGACATTAAAGCAGTATGCCTACTAAAATCTAGCAAAATTGCTTCTATAAAAAATATTTACCGTTCTAATCTATAAATGATATATAAAAGTGAAAAATCGTTTTAACAAATTTTATGATAGGAATCTAATCTATTCGAAATAGTTCAATTTAATAAACTCCTGCAAGCAAATTAAGTTTCGAGAACAAATTAAGATTTCTCAAGTTGAAAGAATGTCTCTGTGGTTTGCATAAACTACTTTTCTTTCGTTTATCTAAACGAATAAATTGCATTAACTTCATTCTCAATGACAGTTCTATATTTAATAATTGGTAAAATCAATTTTAATTTGGAGTTAATTTTAATAATAAACGTCTCAAGAAATTTCATTACCCAGGTTCAAAGCATTCTGTATTTGTCTTCTGAAATTTATTGACATTTTATATGAATTAAATTATTATTGAATTTCTCTGGAGTTACGTTCCAGGTACATTCCTTACATATTCTTAGTATAGAGTTTGAAATTTGAATCAAAAATAAGTAAAAGGAATAATCTATGGAAGCCCCTTAATATTTTACATTAAACTTATGTCAATGGGTTAATTATACTTCTAAACTGATATCTCTGTATTTTTTTACCAGAGATTTTAATTTTTACATGTGTTTAATTTACATCTCTGTGTCCATTGTTCGGAGTTTCTATAAATCAAGGTCTAACAAAGACGCTCCATTTGACGAAAATAAATCCAGTGCTATAATACAGAACTGAATATTTATAAAAAACTTTAATATAATTTATATTAAAAATAAATGTACTTGTAAATATAAATGTCTGATAAAATTACTTCACTTTTTAATGCAAAATATTCATACAGTTCACTTGAAATTTTATTGACTGTTAAAATTTCTTATTTCAGTTTTACATAATTTGATTTCCTGAAATTATTTTCCTGAAAACTTTCCTGAAATTTGTTTCAGATACAAATACAGCGAAATTCAGTTGAAATTTTCTGTAATCTCAAGATCTAATGAGTCTTCTGATAAAACAGAAATTAATGCCATATATTTTCCACTATTTACATGACTTTATCCAGATGGAGTTTCAGAGGAAATGAAATTGTTGCTGATAATGTGATATTGTTAAAATTTTAATTTAATTTCTAATGCTATCAGCTACGAAATTTTATTAATAATTGCGTTTGTACTTAAAGTAGCATGCTAAAATCATTTAAGCAATCAACGGGCTTGCCCATTGATGACGTAGTTGATTCGAAGGTAGAACATCACTCTCCTACACAATACTCTTAAACTGCTGGATAGGTTGATTAAATGATTATGGCAAAGAAAAAAGCTATCTGCTTTCAAAGGAAAAAGGGGCACTTTCGTGAAGGACTTTCTAAGAGAACCCAATTCGCGTTTACGTTAGGCTTGAGGAAAACTACTTCCGTTCTCAGAGATCTGAAGCCGATCAAGATACCAGTATTCAGCGGCCTTTTCCATTCGGTCGTTCTTTTTATTTATCTTATGCTACAGGAATGATGACAACCTTCAAAGTTATCTTCATTGTGTTTTAGTGCAATTTACACAACCACTCATAACAGGTAAGATGTTCTTTATCAATTACTATAAAAGTGGATATTTAAGGCAGATATTACTGTATACAGGAATAAGATGTTTTTACTAATATTTTAGAAATAACAAAGGCATGCAGTTAAAAAATAGCTTATTGGGTGCATCTTTTACATAAATATTAGCATAAAGTTTCACTTAAAGCGTAATATTAGAGATTACTTCTATAGCTTAATTAACAATGCAGAAGTTTACGTTCGAAAATATGTAACCGATGGCATAAATTGCTTCTTTTCTTATTGCAATTAGGAAGTGAAGAATAAACTGTAGACATGTTTACTACCCATATAAATTACTTCGAAAAGAAAAAAACGAACATCGAACTTCACTCTAATTACCCTGCTCAGACCTCATTACATTTTAAGTTTACAATCAATTATAAGGACGATATTTTTCCTGCTTCTCTTTCGCGATATTCTGGTGGAAAGGTGGTGTGCCATTTTGTTTATGTTTTACCTTATTATTAGCTGAAAATATTCGAAATTTGGTTTGAAAATTTTAATTTATATTCTCTTCATCTATTGTCTTATTATATTAATTATTATCTACGTATCATATTTTTCAAAAATACAAAAGCTGAACAGAAAATTTTGTTTTGCAAAGTACTTTTTCTGCTCAGAAATTCTGTTTTTGATTTTATTACTATTTTTTTTTTTTTCATTTATGACTTACGGTTTTTTTTTCTTTTCTAGGCTTTCTATAGTACGATGAATACGATTGTATAGAAAGGGTTCCTTGTGAAATTTATTACGTATTAATTCAAGATCATATGTTAAAATTTTAGAAAATGGTTTAATATTGCAATTGAAACACCTGGGAAATCGAAAAACCTTCAAAACAGTCGGCACATTAAAAAAATTACCGATTACGAATGATCAAATAATCAAGGGCGTAGTATCATAACCGATGTGTAAAAATTAAGGACGAAGTTGAAAAATTAACTCATCAGGAGAACGAAGAGGCAGAGCGAGCTGTAAGACTAATCAAGAGATCGACTATGGTGAGGTACGGTAGAAAATTTGCATATATGCAGCACGATATAATGGGGGAGTATCGGAGTAGTATAAAGATCGCTGGCAGCGTGAGATTAGCATTTCTGGGAAGCTATTGTACGGTGTGTGCCAGTTTAAACGACGTCGAGTTGTTGGTGATTGTGAAATGTCGAATAATCATCAATCTTGTTAGACGACATCTGGATTATTTTTACACAAGGTAGAATCATTGGAAAGACTGACGAAAGTCGAAGTGTGACAAGTGTATCTGCGGAGTTCGGGAGCATCATTTCACGAATTTGGAGAACATTCCAAACTACAGGAACAGAGTCGTCCACGAGCAACCAACGGCAGCGAACGACTGGTATATTGAATATAAGCAAGAACGAATAGGTGGCAGATAGCTTGAGAAGTCTCAAGACACATGGAACAGGTGGTTGGATGACAGATATTGCGTTTTAACGGGGCCAGGAGGCTGCACAGTAGTGGTCTATTTAGACGATGACCTGTATGATATATACCATAAACACCTGCTCATCAGAGAAGGCGTTTCTGGTGCAGCTCACAACAGAATTGGACAGATAATCAATGAGATCGACGGACGAGAGCAGGTTTAGTCTGAGTGGCTATTCTAGACCCATACACATCTGGAGATAGCAGGAACATGCAATAACCTCGCCCCCTAACATCATTCCAAACGAGATCCAACATCATTCCCAAACGAGAACTGGTCCAAACCGATCCCTTCCCATCTTCCTGCTATTTTAACGAGGTTCTCCTTCCTTACGTGCATCTTTTCAGAGGTGCTGTAAGTCCTCAGTCCCTCTTCATGGACGTCAACGGTCCACCTCATCGCATATTTGTTGAGGAAGAGCTGTTGAAAAGTGAGGATACTAACGCATGAGTTGGCCGTCAAGGTCTCCGGTTCTAAATCCAAGAGAAATAGGCAGTAATACTTCAACAATTTATTGAAAACCTCATACTCAGCATGGACAGACGATGTGAAACCTGCACAGCAGTCAGGAGAGATCACATCCCTTACTGAAGGCTAAATGTTTCTTGCTGCTGTTTCTTGCATGGATGTTTCAGCCTTCTGTCGCATGGAATTTTTGAATAAGTTTCCTCTTTATCCTTTCGATTTTTTTTAAGTTTTGCTTACATTACCCATGATTTTACATCTTGTGGATCTTATGGTACTATTTGTGTTGGTTTGGAAAGCTTTTACACAACGTTATATTTAAAAAACCGTCTTGTCGTTAATTTTCACACACCAGTATGCGATGAAATTGCTCCCAGTTTGCTGGGCTACTTCTGCCACTTCCAAAAGATAAATTCAACCAGCTTTCGAACAGATATATATATATTTTTTAAATGGTACATATATATTTTGTTACAGGAGTCATCAGTGTCTTCATATTTTGTTCCTCTAAATTTATTCTTACGAAAAGATCACTACAACAAAGCTCGTGTAATGTAACAAGTAAAGAATTCCGGGCGAATGGGTTGGCTGCAAGGACGGTTTCGTACTTTTCTCCATGTATAACGTGGATGCGAGAAAATTTCCCCTACAGATGTCCTCCACAAAGATATCCTTCTCTTTGGCAGACAGCCTTCGCGTACTTTGTCATAATTAAGACAATTAAAACAAGCAGACGTTAACTGAAGGACAGAATTTGATGAACTAAGTTATACTGAAATGATTGAGAGTTTCACAACTGGACATTTTCAGATAGTTAGGTGCCAGCAGGAAGATGACAGCTACTTCTAGCATTTGTTCTTCTGCGATAATTTAGATGTCCCTCTTGGTATATGTTGTTATAGTTTAATTTCCGAACTTTCTCCTCTGACCTATATTAAATGATAATCTTGGTGTATCCTATGGGTGAAATATCCTGTATTTATTTCTGCATGTAACTTTACCGTATAATTCTTTTTGTAATGCTGCATAGTTTTTAATGCATAATTCTTTCTTCACTAAAAGTCTTACCATTATCTAGTCACAAAATAAGATTTCTTGTAACAGTTTCCTGACCATGAGAATAAACTCAGTTTATGTAAACTGTTCAACTGTTATTTCAGATCAACTGTTCTCACAAAGTATACAAATAATTGAATTTCAAACGCTTAAAATGGGATTTATCTGTAAAAATTAGGTGTACTGCTTTCAGAAGCAAACATTTCTAACCTGGTCAACTATAAATTTTCTCTAATTCACATCACATTTTTTCGAAAAAGCTAATAAATTAAAACTTAATAACTCACAAGTCATGGATTTCAGTAACGTTAAATGTATTTCAAATGTAAAATGCTGTAAGCCAACCTCTTAATAGTAGAAGCGAGTTTAACAGGATTGAAATGTGCAATGCCCTCGCGAGGACTCAAACACGCTTCCAGTATGCTTCCAATTATACCACGAAGGCATGCGGAAAGGAGAGAGAAAATACCTTATAACAATTTTTACTGAATGTCCATGTAATTTTAGATAGATTTCTCTCCATAGAATGTGACGGCGTCCTATTGCCATGGCTTGTGTTTTCTCTGCGCTTACTTCAGGTTTATATTTTCTAGCCCATTGAACAAAGATATCTAGACAGCTCTGCTATGTTTGTTGGAGATCGCTAAGTCCCACTGCAATTATAAGGAAATCATCAGCATATACAAAACCTGACTTGATTGCTAAAGCATTGGAATGCAGTGCTTGCTACTAAGTTCCATAGGGTCGGACTCAGATACGATCCCTAAAGGCACCCACAAATAATTGTTCTGATAAGGGTGCCGTTATTCATCGTGGTCTGGACTTCTCTGTTTTCCAGGTGTTTCCAGGTAGTATCTAATAAGATCTATTATCTCAGTAGGGCAAGATAGCGAGGAAAAGCTGCTGATAATATGCGGTCACCAAATGACGCTGAATTCTCCATAGATGTCAACGGAAATGATGGAGTGCCTGTCTGCGCTCTCATTATTTTAGTACATTCGAGGACTTTTCCAAGCGCGGGTAGGAAGCAGATGGGACGGTACAATCTTGATATAGTCGAATCTATGCTCTTTTTGTAGAAAAGGCCTACTTCTGCCACTTTCATTCCTCTTGGAAAATAGCTTCCAACATGCACTGAAGAGGGAATCTGATAGTGATGGAAACTGCTGGTAGATAATTTTGATAATGATATTATCTAGCCCATCTGGGTCAGGAGCTTTCTTAGAAACTAAGTATTTAATTATACGGTTAAAGTCATATGTTGTGGGAAGTGGTTCTTCGATTTGTTTGCTGACCACCACATGTTTCTTGCAGAGGTGCTTTACATGCTTTTGTGCTGACAAACTGTCTTCATTGTTATCTGCGTGAATGAGTGAATTTATTGAAATTATATGCCTCGGAACGGCTGCACCTGGCTTAGCAAAACGTAAACGTGAAGCTTTAGCATTGTCCAGGCTATTCAATTAACATAACAATCACTTTTCCCTAAACTTTTATCGTAGGGACATTTTATGAAGTTCACTGTACAGTGTTTCTGCTTGTGCCGAAAACCTGGATATTAGAATTTATTACTGATTGTTGTTGATGTTAGAGAAGCTCTTGTTGAGTCAATTATTATTCTTAACATTCGACTTTTATACGCATTTTCTATCTTGAGATGTATTTTCATTTGTTGTAATTAGAAGTCTAATGTAGCATATCTTATATTGCACCCCATATTTTTCGTTTTTTCTACTGACAGGATCGTTCCTTATCTTGCCACGTGATATGCTATTATGATGATGAACCTGGAGAAATGCACAATTCACCAAATGGGCAACTCTGCTGTGATATGGTAGGAATCGGACCAACTGGGGTGAGAATAATTCTTTGCTTATTTATACATAATGACTGGCATAACTATACTAAAACACATCCTGAATGAAACAAATCTCCATCTCCATTAACACGATATTACTTAAAGGTTATCTAATGTAGAAAAGATTTGAAGCTTAATGAACATTTCGCATACAAAACTACTTAAATCATTTTCTTTCATGAATGGTTCAAAAAATTATACATTCCTCGTAATGATTCAGTCAAAAAATGGATTTACATCGAAAATAATAAAGGGCTAGGAAATTTTGGAGCTGAGAACTTTCCTCTTATTTCAGATCGAGAAACAATAGATGGTGAATAGCAAAAGATGAGAAAAATGATGTTTTAACAATATATGTTTTAATCTTATTCGTGATTTTTAAGAAATTTATACTAATTTAATTTATAATCAAACCTCTACATGAAAATCAAACAAAACATTTATTTTTGCCTTAATTTTTATTGAAATTAAAATATATCGTAAGAAAGATATTATTCGCAAGTTGAAATAACATCCGATAAATGTGTGAAACTGAGCAAAACTCAACCTCGGATTAGTGATAATTTTATAGAAAACTGTTGGTCTCAAGAACGTCAGATAA
>KK113513.1:772327-808904 GCA_000611955.2 Stegodyphus mimosarum
TATATGTGTGTGTGTGTGTGTGTGTTTATTTGCATAGAAATCAAACATAATGATGAAATATTTCTGTTAAATTACAGGTATGCAAGGATGGCAAATGTCCGGTAGGTGATATGATTACTGAAGACAGGTAGCTGGAGTGAAGAGATGGTATTCGATTTTTCGATTTGAAGACATTTCTGTAAGAATGTATTAGCGACATAAAACGATGGATTTCTGTGTAATTTTTATCGAAATAATAATGGAAAAATAAATATTATCTCTTTTATTACAGTAAATACGTATTCGACCAACAGAAAAAAAAAGGTTACAGCGGAAAACGTTGCGGAGAAAACAGCGAAAATGTCGTTGTACAAAAAATCGTGGCGGAAAATAAAGCAAAGAGAAAATATTGCAGCTCTAAAACATCGTGATACAAAATATCGTGGTCGAAAATAAAGAGATTAAAAAACATCGTCTTCAAAAATATCGTAGTAAAAAATAAAGTACCTACAGATCATCGCATGACGATAGTATCGCACGCATGCGTTTTTCAAATCCCATACTGACATATTATGTAACTGGCTTTCATCATAACTAAAAAAGCGACATCCAAAAAATTGATTGCACGCTACACCTGAAAATGTTAACGACATTTTAAGAATAAACAGAAACAAAACAAAATATAATTTTCATTAAAACAATATCAGAATATCAAATGTGGAAGAAAATAATTTGATATTTAGATAAACAATTTTTATAGGGTTAACCTTATGCAGTTAATTAGCTTCTTTTTTCTAAGCATTTTTCATAAAAATTATGAATAAAACTTCATAAAAATGTTTATAAAATGTTAATTTATTATTGACGTTTGTTAATTAACTAATTTTAAAATTAAAAATTCTATTATGTTCTATAAATTGCATGAATTTTCTACTCATTTTCAATTTTTAAATGCTTAAATTTTCTTCTTATTTTTTCAGCAAAAATTTATTACTTCATTCAAAAATATGAAATCTGGAAGTAAAAGAAACCCTCTTTGCTTCTTGTGCTCCCAAATCATTATGTAAACCAACTTTTAAAACCTGAAAACACATGTGTGCGATGTTATCGCCATGCGATGTCGGTATGTTACTTTTTACAAAGATATTTTCGACGACGATTTTTTAAACTGCGAAATTTTTGAATCACTTTATTTTCGACCACGATATTTTGTACCACGATGTTTTAGAACCGCCTTATTTTCTCCTCGACGTTTTCGCCTTGCCTTGTTTTCTTCGCAACGTTTTCGTCCGCGATGTTTTCTATCTTGAGCGATGTTTTCTATCTATATCACCGAAAAAAAAAATTTTTATCCATCTTTTCAAATATCTGAAGAGGTCGAAGCACCACAGCTCAGATATTTGCAGTTGCCTTTAACACTTGTAAAAACGAAGAAAAAATGCTGCTATTTGCTGACAAAAAATCTCGTATTTGATCACTGAACTAAGAAAGTTACTGCAATTTTTATTTAAAGACCTTCTCCAATTTCTTTGATTTTTATAAAAAAATCTCTTATTCTTTCTCTGATTAATGTAAATAGAAAAGATAGTAGAATATTGACTTATAACATAAAGGCTATCAGGCAACCTCATTCAAAATTTTAAATTTTGATTATTTCGTTAAAATAATATGCAGGAAATTAAAGCTAATTCGTTGCCAAACAGAAGTACACAAAATTAGAAACTAAAAGGAAGTAGCAAAATTATAAACTTAAATTTCAATTATATTATTTAATATGCATTACTTTTGCAAAAATAACATAAGAGTTAATGTTTTTTTACTTTATTAGTTTTCGGAATGCGATTTTCATACTTAAGTTTTTAAAAATTACGATCAAAATTTTAATAAAGTTTGATGGTGTCCCAATTCACTTTTCACAACTTATTTATTGTATTGAAAAAAAAAATTAGAAAATTATCTATTTACAGTAATGCAAAATGACACATTTAAAAGATTTCAATTATTCAAGTTCATCAGTAATTTGATTAAAGTCTAAGTTTAAAAAATATACTTTATAACTAAACCTTTATGAAATTATTGAATGAATACAATTTATAGCCTGTGAAAGATAATATATAATACTGAGTTTGATAAAATTTTCTACAGGCAAAAAAAGTTTCATCTTTCAGATATTTTGAGCAAAGTGCAATCCGCATTCCTAATTAGCAATGCATATAAGAAGCAGACGAGAAATAATTCTAATGCTGACAGTTCTATTATGTTGTACGTACAGATTCTTGACAGAAAAATAAAAGCTTCACTGTTTTTCAAAACATTCAAAATGAAAGGTAATTAAGAATCTCAATAGACACCTGCTTAAAACATATGTTTCATCTATCAAAAACGTTTTGTCTGGTACAATAGCTCCGTTAAAATCTGCCAAAAAGTAAATGTAAAAATATCATAGAAATTAGTATAAATATTACTGGCGATCGTCATAAAGAATCAGTAGACTTCTAAATCCTCCCATCGGATCCATATTAATTTAGCATGTCTTCTTCCGTAATTTTTGTAACTGTAATATGTTTGGCATCATGCGTAAGTATTTTTTTCTTTTTTTAATTTACTTTAATTTAATATAATTATTGTTTTTCTTCTTCAAGTCCTTCTTTGTTAGTTCATTAAAACAGTGGGAAAAAATTTCAAATCGAAGACATCAGACTAATCTGACGCTTCGAAAATATTTTTCTCAAAAAATTGTAATCATTATCATACGAAGAGGGGAAAATTATTGCCCTACATTTTTTAAAACATTCCATTTTTTGCTTCTGGAATTCTATTCAATGTATCTTGAAAAACTGAAAAGTTATCACAATGAATACTTTATCAAAATGAGTTGAAAATATTTTGTAAAATACTTCATTTCAAAGCCGCGTCAAATTATTTAATTACAATTTGAACAGGACTGTTAATTACAATTTGAAACAGTATAAAAGTATTTAATTACAATTTGAAGCGTAAATAGTATAGATCAATTTGAAACAGTACAATTAAATAATTAAACCAAATTATTTAATTACAATTTGAAACAGTAAAATAAAATGAACATTTAAACACTTGAATTAAAACAGAATTAAGTGAATTCTATTTTAATTTCTGAATAATTCTCTGAAAAATACTCAATCACAAAAGCACTTTTTGTTAGCAGGTGGTCAGTTAGCAGAAAGTATTATTTTAATTTTTTAAAGATTGATAAACAAAAAGATTTAACTTCAATATATATGAAAGATGAAAATAATGTTTTATTTTAATCAACAAAATGTCATCCGGAATAGTCAAAAGAAATTTAAACTCGGCAGCAGAAAATATGATTTTAAAATTTAAAAAATGAACAAATTTAAATTTAAACAAACTTCTGAAAGCTTTCAGATTTTACATTACGCCCAAAGAGGCATTTTAAAAACATTTTTGTGTTACCTTTATTTATTAAATATCATAGTATTCGCACTTCATTCGTCCAACAAAATACCAAAATTCAATTCAATAGCAATATCGCAAAATAATTTTAAAATGAGCGTATCTTTAGAATTTCCGATATACAATTTCGAGCGCTGGAGATAAAAATGTTTGTTTTTCTGTACAGTGTTGCCATTTCTTGCTTTGAAATCGTTGAGTTTGTTAAAATTCTTTGATGCCTAACAAAATATGAAACAGATAATAAAACAAAATCCAAATTAGGGCTTCCAGATGGCCCTATTCAGTGGAGGATTACGTTATTCAAAATTTGATGGCTCTAGGTACCGTTGTTTTATCACAACGCGAGAAACGTACATGCATTTATGCAGATTCTTCATTTTTCAATTTCTTTAAATATAATACAGGGCAGTAATATTTGGTGGCAACAGTTTGGAATGTGAATCAACGCAAAATGCCGAACCGAAATTAGTAGCCTTTCTGGGCTAACGCCTTTTTTGCTGATAATACCTGGTATTGCCACCTGATTAAACTAAATTTATTATTGTTAAATGACTCCTTTCCAAAACGAATCTCAATTTTAAAGCTCCGATGTTTGTTTCTGTCCATTTTTTCGTAAAATTAAATAAGCAAAAATATATCAAAACATTAAGAATATGTTAACATTCGAACAAAATTATGAAGTAGAATTATATAGAGAGATTTGCAGGCAATATATTACTATAAAATTTTATTATTATAATAAGTTTTTATTTTGGATGCAGAGATACTCCAAAATTTAGAAATTTGTCTGTCGGCTGTTGTAGGATGTTAAAATTTATTTTAAAATAATCACAATAATTGTTGCATACATTGTTGCAATATGCTTAAATAATCAAAGTAATTTTTGCAGTATAATATAATAAAAAACAAAGATAATAGTCTTTACAAGCATTTAAATCGAGCTGTTGAAACGTACAACTTGCAAGAGATTCATTTATAGGTTTTAAATAGCAGCAGGTGTACCTATTAGGCAAATAAATTATCAGGAGTATATTCATAAAACAAGGTAGCGTGCTGCAAAGAATGAAGCGCAAGTACAACTGCAAGTGCAAAATCTTTATAAGATTTCCTTTTGCGTCTGAACATAAATAGAATCCTCTCTCTCCAATATATATCTTTTTTGTTGTTGTTGTTGTTGTTGCTGCTGAGTTTCATTACGCAAAAGTGACACCAATTTATTCTAACAGAGATTTTGTCTCAAAACAATGATATTTCGAAGTGCTTTCCACTGCTTTTGCGCCTACTAAATATAAATATATATTTGTCATTTTTAGTGCGGCCGATAGAATAAACTGTGTGTATAATAAACTATGTGGACATATCATAGTATAGTGGACGTGTAAATGCATCTAAAATTCATTTACATAAACAGCTAATATTTTAATAAACCTGCTGCTTATTTGAGTGATAGGGGATTTTAAAAGTTTTTGAATGTGAAATATAATGAAATAATGTTTCGTTTTTATATCCTTGATTTAATTACGCAAGTCAACCAATTTTATCTTATCTTCCACCGCACTGAAGAAAATATTTATTTTAACTAAACTCATTCTAAACTTGAAAATGACATTTAACATATTGTGACACGCTACGTTTATATACTTAAAAAAAGGGCAAGAAATATTCTAATTTTGTAAACATATAATTCTAGTTACGTCACTAGTGTACTAATCTACTATGATATCTAGTCAAAGATATTTTAATACATACATAAGTTAATAAAACCTGAAATTTATTTTTAATATCCTCTGATTTATCAGGAATTTAAGCTTCATTTAAAATATTAAATTCCAGATGTAAATGTCGAACTTCATTATAAAAAATCAAAGAACTAACAATACGCATTGTTAGACTGAAACATACAAATAATGTAGAAGGTGCTTTAAAAGTTATAAATATTTTTAACATTTGCAATTTTCTGCTTCTGTTACAATGGATGTTGTTTTCTCTGACTAAAAACCAATTGACAACCTTATTACTCCTCACGTTACCGAAGATTTTCCTAGACTAATTATGATTCAGCTTTTCTCCAGTAAGAACTTCCTAAAATCTGGGAGTCTACGAATACTTCCTCTTTCACCTTTGCATCACTAAGCTATGGAAACTGACTTGTTAGGTATGCGAAATTAATCCACACCTGTCAATGGCCTTAAGAAGGAGTTTCATTAGACATAAGTTTATATGTGGACATATCATAGTATCAGTACCTTGCTCGAATTTCCTAATGGAAAACGTATAACTATATGTCGTCCTGGTATAAAGGATTCTCTGGTAAGAAGGGTGTCTACCCTTTCACAGTACGGAAGGAACCTAAATCTTTTTGTTATCACAAATGCAAAGAAAACTAAGGTATTTCGTGAATCAGTCTTGAAGTCTCAGTAATGTGAATGATCTCACAAATTTGTCAGCATAATAATAATAATAATAATAATAATAATAATAATAATAATAATAATAATAATAATAATAATAATAATAATAATAATAATTAATAATAATAATAATATAATAATAATAATAATAATAATGATGATGATGGTGATGATGATGGAGGCTAATATCAAAGATTGTCATATTTTCTACATGTCTACGGAATGCCTCATTGGTATTAATGATTTGGTGTTCCTTTGCTTTGAGGCTTAGTTTAGGCTAATCTATAAACAACCTGTTTTCTGTAGACATCTATTGATAGCCTAGCTTTCCCATTAAATAGATTTTGTTTTTTTTAATCAATCCTTTGATTATATATAAAAAGTTTCATGTTTATTGTGGAAAAATACAATAATAGTTTTGGCATGCAATTTAAAATCCGTTGGTGCATCATTTTATTGCAATGAAGACTGAAAGACGTACTTTTGAAGAGTAGTAAGGTTGTCAATTGCTTCTAGTTTGAGAAAGCAACACGCTAAAAATATTTCTAATTTTTACCAGTTCCCCTCTGTTTTATCAACATTATATTTAGAGATATGTAATTTTCGCATTAAAAAATTAGGGAAATTGCAAAAATAAAACATTAGAAAGTAAAATTTCTCATTTATTTGCAAAATAAATAGACATTGATAAAGTAGGAAATGCAGTTCATTTCTTTACGAATCTGTTGTAATCAAACAAAGAACTACAGCAACCTTAAAAAGGAGAATGGAAGACAGAAGCCGAAAATGATTAGGAAGAGATGCTGTTGTTCAGAGGTAAAATCCTTTTCTATAAAAAGTATGAGGCAACTTGTTTACCGCTTCTTTGTCTTCGACAGCCACTTGACTCTGTTGTAACTCACCAGACCTCAGTGCCTCTTAAAATTTTCCCAATATAATTTGTCGTTGTCTATGTTTATTCTTAAAATGTTTGAAGAGTGGCACATGATACATCTCATCTCATAGTTTATTACTGCTTTATCAGGGTAGAATCATGACATGAAACTTCGCGAATTCCCCCAGTGTGCATAAATTTCCTGAATCAAAGAAGTGGGCTTTTCTTCCTTCCTGTTCCTTTAAAACAGGTCTTCCACAGTCGCTCTTTGTTGTTGCTGCTGAAGGTATTTCAGGTCCTTTTTGTTTAGATCCTTTTTTTTTATTTATTTTTTAGTAGTAGCCTTCTCTAAATCTTCATTGTTAACTTCGTAACGTAGAGAAAACCATGAACTAACTAAGTTCGCGGTTTTGCCTATGGATGCCACATCACAGACATAAAAAATTTCCTCATTGTAAAAGCCCTTAAAATGTCTGCCTGCTGAAATATCTAGCTATGAGGCCAAAGGTTCTGTATTGCGAGTAGCCTATATAATATATATCGCTGATAAGCTATAACCCACGAATTGTTGCTAGACTGAATTATCGCTTGGCTTAGTTGAGGAAAGCACGCAGTGTAACATATTAAATGGTGTTTCTAAGAGATCTTTGAGAGTTCTGCGTCAGAGGTTACAACAAAATACATTTGAAAATCATTTGTCGTCGACATGAGTGTTTATAAGTCGTGGTACCGTTCTTCATCTGAAACGTTTTTTGTTTAGGTAATTTGTTTAGAGATATAGCAACGCAATTTGAATTTCGTCAATCGGCCCAGTAGAACGGCACACATAGAATTGTCCCATTTTTAACGGGCTGAATGACGAGCGTCACACGAATTAAATAGTTTTTAAATACTTAAGTTTCACTAATTTTCACTCAAAGCGTTCATACACAAGATCTCAGATTTAGTCACTAATATGGTTAAATGCATTTATTCATACTATTTCGTAAATACGAAATTGCAAAATTCTATGCAGTCTTTTCCAGCAAACTTAAATTATTTGAATCTTAAAATCGTATTGATAATTTTGCTTTTGTTTTCCAGCTGACAGTTTACTCTCAGGGTGGTGGTGGTATGTCACGACCATCATGGCTTATGCCGAATGAGCAAGAGAAACAGATATGTGAAGATAATGCGAATGGAAGAACCGTAGTTGAAGTCAAAAAAGTAATCAAAATTTAATTAAATAATTGCTTTTTATTCCATGAAAAAAAAAAGGGAAAATGGAGATAAAATTAAATGCAGAAATGAAAAGAAGTAAATAAAAGAAATAAAATAGGGATATAAAGTTAACATCAATATCTTTCCAAGGAACAATTACTTTTTGAACCCTTTTTTCATTGATATTTTTTATTTCAATTTATCGTAAGCAATAAAATTATAAAACTGTTAAATTATTTAATTAATTAAGTACAAAAAACAATTAAATGTAAATAAATAAGAAGAATCAAACAAAGGATATGTGATACTAATTGTGTAGAACTGAATGTGAGAAAGATTTTTAAAGGAAATGCAACTTACCCAAGCAACTATGCAATGAATTTCTCTTAACTCTATTTTACTATCAACTCTTCAATAAAGATTGTTCCAAATAAAAGAAACGATTTGATGTTTTTCTCTTAAATTGCTACATTTTACATTTTGAAGTCAGTTAGTTCTAAGCATAACTCTTCACCATCAACTTTTTTTCCTGTATTAAAAATTACTTTTTATGAGGTTGATTGAAAGATAGTGCAAAATTTTAGCTTGATAGAGTTCAATACACAGAAGCACATTCCAGTGATTCTACAATCGAAATTTTTAATTTGTTATATAACTTCTACGGAGCCCTTTCCTTTTTAGCTCCCCTGATCTAATATTTCGTTAGTTTTTTCCATACTTAAACGATATCACGTAATAAGCTAGCTAGATTTTCGTTGTACCACTATAAAACTTTTGTAAACCACTTCTGTTTTTACTTAATTGTAAACCACTTCTTACTTAACTGTAAACTGCAGCTAACGACAGCTAACGACATCTCATGGACAGCTAACGACAATCTCAAATAAAAGTTAAAATTTTCAAACTTATTACATGTAAAGTTAAAATTAAATTGAAATAAAAGCAAGGCAATTCCTCAACAATGTTAATAATCGCAGCCGTGGATAAGAGGGTTAACACAGGATCTAAACGTAAGAATTCAGCACTAGAACAAACTCGAAAAAAAAAAAATGCGAAAAGGAAAAAAATTCGCATTTTCGCGTTCAAAAGTGTTTTGAAGGTTACCGAACTGCGAGTTTACTATATTGCTTTCTTCCGCTGTTACGCAAACAAATAAATCATGTTCTTTATCACTGTTACAGGATTAAAATTGCACTTAAAGTAGGTGTCATAAAATTATTTCCACTTTTGCTTTTGCGAAATTGAATTTACATTATGAAATGATAGTTTTCTTAATAAATCGGATATTAAAAATGTAGCACTGTGACACGGAAAAATATAATTTAATGATATTAATGATTAAACTCGAACTCTAATAATTTAGTAAAGTAAGTAAGAAATTGTTAGATTTTTAATTATTTTTAGGAAGGCTATTAAGATAAATAACTATATTTTTGAATTTGTGTTGAAAATTTTGGATAAGAATTTTATAATTATTCTGAGAATGGAGTGAATATAAAAATGAGTGAAATTAATACAGATAAGTAATATGAAATTATGATAAATGCATGTTCAAATTTATGGGCGATTGTATGTTAAGTATAGAGTGTGTTGAGGAAGTACTTGTTCCAAAACAGAGGCCTGTTATTACTTCTGTACAGTTGTTCCTTTTATCCTCCTCATGTAAGAAAATATTGAATGCTCTCATTTTATGAATGAGTGTAATTTTTTATATATTATTGTTATTATTATGTTATTTTATTATGGAATGTATTAGTGCAGTTCATAAAGTCCAGTTACCATATGCAAGAAACGGAGGCCTTTTCAAGTAACTGCGTTAGCATCCCTGAGCCATTAGTGCAGAAGAAACACACTGGTTAGCTCAAGAGGATAGCCCCATTGATGGAAATGTTTATTTAGAAGTACTGTGGGCCCTTCCAGTTTGGTAAAATCAGAAATTTCAAGTGAAAGATAGTAACAGTGAACACATAATTTCTGTAGATATTACTCCTATCATATTAATGGTGTTAAAATATAATTTATCAATATGGAAATTAGTATCATGAATATTTGTGTGTGTTGCATTTAATTATAAGTAATGGTTATATAGAAATGTTTGTATTACTCAATGATTACAAGAGCCTTCCCTGAAGAATCATGATTATGTGGACTCTGAAACAAAGAGACTTTTGGACTGAAATGCTGAAAAATTTAAAAGGAGTCTAAAAATTACATTTATTTTTAAAAATTGATATTCAAAATTTATACTTTTTTAATTAATTATAGTGATCAAAATTTTATGATTTACGTTTTTTTTCATTTGCTAGTGCTTTAACGCTTTTTCTCCTTGAAAGGGGGGGGGATAGTATATGTAGGCAAAATATAGAATGTGTAAAATCCCTTCTGTATTCTAAAAATAGTAACCTCTCTGAACTGCGTCATTTCGAGATTAATCCACGTCATAGGACTCTTACATAATTATGATGATGTAAATATAACTAAAATAGCCAATAGTAATTTTACAGCAGTATTAACTATCCAATCAATATAAAATGGGAACTAAACCTCCAGTCTGAATTAAGATTTCACCCTGAACATAAACGCACTTTGGCCTAGCTGGACTGCAGTCTGCCTGCTCCTTCTTTCTTACTGCAAATTTATCAAAAATGTGAACTTTCGGAATAGGCATAAATAATGTGCCAACTTGTTTGTGGCCGCAGCTTGTTTGCTGAAAGAAAAGTTGAAATAAATCTACCTCGACTGCCAAATTTCTTATTCATTGTGGATTGGAGTTTCAACATCTCTACGCCATCAATGTTCTCGCTGTTCATTACGCATTCAACCGCCTGCGTTCTACTATAGAATCTATTACATATAGCGGTCGAATATTCACGCTATACTGAATACAAACTTGATAAACTTTAATCGAAAATAATTTCTGTAAGCACATATTCTCGACTTACAAGAAATAAGTTGATAAACCTTTTTTAAACATTCCACTTTTTAAAGAATATTTCTTTACAAATAATTATATTACGAGAGAAATATAGCTACAATACATCTCTTACAAATAACATTTTCTACTTAAAATTTATTACTTAATGTCTGTCTTCTATACAAATATTTTTCCAAAAACAGCTTTAGAGATATTTAATATAAGGTCTTGCTTAAAATTTTGTTGCTTTAAAGGGAGTTATCGATTAGCCAATTAACAAAACAATTTCAACAGTATTTGTTTAGAATTTTTAAATGACATTTGCCATTGGATATTTTTGTATTAGTCCTTTATTCTTGAAAATTGACCCAAATCACTTAAAAATGTATTCACTAATCTTTATAATTTTCTGTTCAATCTTAGGATCGTCCTCTATCGTGTCACGTGATGTGCTATTATGATGACGGATCTGATGAGATGTACAATTCACCTGACAATCAGCTCTGCTGCGATATGGGTGGCGTCATGCCAACAGGGGTGACGACAATTTTTCTTTTTCTTTAAATCCTTCGATATCAGCATATCAAAATTGCATTTCCTGCACTTAAAACTTCCCAAACATTGCAAATTAAAATATTCGGTTGAATTTACATATACTAGATAGATTAAAGATACATTTTTGCAGATTAATCTTAAAATCAAGCTTTTAAAATATGAAATTTGATTAATATAGTCTGTTTCCCAAAAGCCAGATATTCTTATTATATTTTAAAATATGCATTCAATAAGAATTTTGAGGATTATGTGCGTAAAGTGATGATGTAATTTCTTTTTATTTTTAGATGTGTAAAGACGGCAAATGCCCCATGGGTGGACTTTTCGGATGAAATACTGAACTAATGCCACTTGGGCAAATGTATGAGGAATTTAGGAAACATGCAATGTAATACATTTACTTATTAAACAGCCATAAATAGCATTTCTTATTGTTTCTCTTCATTTATTCACAGTTTATAACTCAACTCAACACAAGAAAATATCTTTTAAAATAATTGAAATATTACATTCTAAATAAACTTGTGTGTAAAATTAAGAAACTTTGTATAAAGTGTCCCCAATTGCCCTCATGCAGCAAGGCAGTTTTCAACTCCGGGATGGTTCTCGGAGGAGGATGACAAGATGTAATTGCCTCTCCAGGAGCGTGCTAGACCAGGAGGTCTGGCTGGCCAATGCATGCTGCGAATATCTTCACTTTTCATGTAATCGTCGACCAGATAACCCCAATGAGGATCAACATTGTCTTCCATTAATAAGAACTCAAGTCCAACTGCACCGTTGAAAAGTAAAACATAGAGGGCTAGGATCTCTATAGGATCCCCACTAAGAATCTATCACACCTCTGCGATCCACTACTTAAAAACTTCTCAGAGAATAAACCTTATTTTCGAACCCAAGCAGGTGCAGGTAAAAGTGTTGGGAGCGCCAGAACTTCATTTAAGATCGAACAGCTACAGCTCCCGAACACTAACGGACTACAGCAAATTAAAAAAAAACTATTTACAATTCTTTGGAAATACATAAGTTATTATTAAGAGAGATATATTGATTAAGAAGAGGCCAAAAAGAGAGAATATTTAATACCAAGCAGCGGATGGACATAGCCTATATCGCCAGGACTGCCTCCCAGACAGAAAAACCAAGTAGAGGCTTAACGATCCTTCTGTTTTTAAGCAGGTTATAGATAATTATGTGGCATACCAGCATCTTTTAGAATTTTTAAGATAAATAGTCACCAAACATTATTAAAAGCAACTTTGATATCTCCAGAAAAATAAGAACTTCATTTGCTTTCCATACTGAAAGATGTTCCTAAGGCGAATAAGGGCATCTTCAGTAGATTCGAAAGAGTAAACTCAAGATGAGAATCACTATAAAAACATTTCCCTCTCAAATACCAATTTATTCTATTAATGAAGACATTTTCCCAAAGTAAGTTTCTTTTTTCCAAGATATTTTCACAAAGTAGGTAATAGGCTAATGTATCTAATATTATTAAGATAAGGAATTCTTGCATCTAAAGCTTTAGGGATCAAAACAACCCAAGTTCTTTTCCAATATGTTCGAAAGACTCCTAATGATAAACAAAGGTTAAAAGGTCTGCATAAAAAGTGCTATCCACTGCATGAAAGTGCTGCGTAATTTCATCAGAAAGAGAGTTAACCCGGCTGATTTGTTCTTGAGACTTTTAATAACATTCTGAACTTTTAAAGTAGAGAAGCAGTTAATAAATGAAATACATAGCCCCTCTGACTCAGTATGCATAAGTCTCTGAGAATTCTCATCATCACGCATATTATCTCTTATAAAATTCTCGGTCATAATTGCAAAAATAGTATCACTCAATAACAAAGTAACAGTGCTATCTGGGAGTTTAATACCCGAAATCTCAATCCTTATCGCAAAATTTGCCTTGTCCCTATATATGTGTATTCTTTTCCATACTTTGTGAACATTAATAATTGAGAGAAAACTTTCCACTACTCAAGCTTTAGTTAATTTAGTCTTCTAATTATGTCGATATTCAAAATATTTAATTTTATACATATTTTTAAGGATAGTGTTATTTTCTCTCTGGAATCTATGCCTAGAAGCACTTACATGCTTCTTATGACAATCAGTTTCCTTAGACCGCAAGGAGCACCATTCTTCATGCTTTTTTTCATCGAAATTGATAATGAAGTACAATTAAAAACAACGATAGAAAGGTTATTTACAGCATTTTCTAGTGCAGTTTAATCAGAGCAACTAAGATATATATTCAGAGCAGCTATACATACATAGAGAGATATTCACGCAGTTCTCTCTTACAAAATTCTATAAATAAGAATCAGTTCCCTATTTGTAAATTAAAAGTACTCGAATTAGGAGATATTATCGGAAGTACACTCTACAACAAAAAAATTCGTCCCACCAAGAAGGAGTTGTCCGATGGAGACAAAAATTGGTGGATAGGAAGGTTATGTATAGAATAGAAAGTGATTAAAATTTCAGAACAACTGAATGATTTATTTCATAGTTACATAATTATAAAGCAACGAGCTCAATAAGGTGTTGACCCTTCTCTAACCTGGATGCAAGCTGCCACACGGCGTGGCATAGACTGATAAAGCTCCGGATGTCTCCTCTGGTATTTCTTGCCAAATTTGCTCCAGTTGTCGGATTAGGTCATCAACATTCCCTGATAAATGCAGTCGCCTTCCCATCACATCCCATACGTGTTCGATGGGAGAGAGATCTGACGATCTGAGGAAGTGTTGACAGCAATAGGTGTCGTATGTGGTTGTGCTGTAAGTGTGCCTCTAATGACGGTCAAAGGAGTCCGGCGATCAAGGAAAATGGCACCCCTGATTATAACTCCTGTTTGAGGGCGTACGTGGTGTGCAGTAATGAAAGCAGAATTGGCACGTTGCTATAGGCGTCTCCAGACACGTCTTCGATGATCGTCAAGACAAAGTTGGAAGCGGGATTCGTCACTAAAGACTATACGTCTCCAATCAGCGTCATTCCAACCTGATCGAGCCAAGCACCACCGTAATCTGACTCGACACTATGCAACACGAGTGGCAGGTGGCGTAATGGATGGTACGAGCGTAGATTTCGCTCTATTAGCCGTCTGTGAATGGTCATGGTGGACATTCGTGGACACGTCTGATCGTTGATAGCGATGAATCAGGTGCTGTGACAGCAGATCTGACAGTTACTCTGTCCTCCCGATCTGTTGTGATCCTAGGTCGACCGCTACCACCATGACCTGAAATCTGGCCATTGTGCATCCATTCTTGCCAAATCTTCTAATCGCCGCATAGCTTCGTCTCATAGGAGGAGCGATTCTCCGATTTGCCCAACCTGCCTCTTTCAATCCAATGATATAACCTCTTTCAAACTCTGACAGCTGCTCGTAATGAGCTCGAATCCTGCGGCGAGGCATTTTTTCAATCGTTGAAAGTATCCTAAATGGCATTGCAACAAAAATTTTTAACAACAGCAAGAACAGCTCCTTATATATATTTGCTGGATACGCAATTTTGATGCGCTGGAGATTGTACTATTCATTCCTTGGACACCAAATTTTAATCATTTGCATATTTGGTCAAAACATTTATGCATACGAAATTTCAAAGCAATCGGATGATTCCTTCTTGGTGCGTCGATTTTTTTGTTATAGAGTATAAGTTCAAAAATAATTATTTTATAACCAGAAAGCAAATTTTCCTCAGAAATATCCAAATCTCTAATGTGTGGCAGCAAGACTAAGCTATAAAATACAAGGTTGATATAACTCGAGCCATGTATAGAACTGAAAAAAGGCTGGAGAATTTCATTAATAAGAAACAAATGATTCGCACTATTGAAATCACCGAGCTTCGTTTTTCTAGCATCAGTAAGAGCACTATGCCAAATCTGTAATTTCCTATTCGAATCCATATTATATAAAAAGTATATGGTTTCGTAATCATTAAGATTCGTGAAATTTTAATAACTCTACATGTGTTAGTAATGGCAGAGTTAGGTTTTGAGACTAAGAGCGGCTCCTTGGCTAACGCCATATGGTCTAAAAAAACTAATTTAAAAACTACGAAAGGTTTCAGATTTTATATTACACCAAAGGGACTTTTTTAATGCTTTGTGTGCTGCCTTTTTTGTATTAAATATCTCGTTCTTGAAGCTTAAATCACAATTCAATTCAATAGCAATATCAGAAAATATATTTAAAAACAGCATAGCTTTAGAATTTCCCATGGACAGCCTGGCGCTCTGGAGATTTCGAATTTCATTAGAGATACATTTCTCATTAATTCAATTCTCACTTCGCGGCAAGGCAAAAATACATAAAAACTCAAAATATCTTCATTAAAAATTTTAAAATGTAGAAAAAGATAAAACACAGAATCAGTTAAAGCAACTAAAATTATTTTTTAAGTAAAATTAAGAGTTCCTACGCAAAAACAAGCAATTCAGTGCAATAACCGAATAGTTATAACTCAAAGGACGCATTTGGATGATTTTTTATGAGGTAGCATTATCGGCCGTCTGGAATGTGGGCGTACCCAACTGGAAGTATCAGACGAACATGGAATTGCCTAGAGTGTCATCTCCAGGCTTTGGCAACAATTCCAAGATGATGTTAATGTGAGTAGACGTAACAGCGTAGGTCGCCCCAGAGTTACAATGCAGAATGAGGACCGGTATTTGGCAGTTACTGCCAAAAGAAACAGGCGGAGCACAGCCTCAGACCTGTCTCGTCAGCTCCCTTCAGCCACTGGTGCGACAATTTCGAGGCAGACCGTGTACAGACGCTTAGGGCAGATTGGTCTATATGCTCGTAGACCTGTCAGATGCGTTCCACTTACTGCAACTCACTGTCGCCTGCGGTTAGCCTGGAGTAGAGAGCATGCATTGTGGACACCGCAACAGTGGGCTTGTGTGATGTTTTCCGACGAGTCCAGGTTTAGCTTGCAGTCTGATTCTCGCCGGACATTCATATGGAGAGCTCCAGGTACCCGTTACCACCAAGAAAACATCACTGAACGACACCGTTACGGTGGTGCAGGAGTGCTCGTTTGGGGTGGAATTATTCTGGGTTCCAGAACTGACCTGCATGTTCAAATTGGAACCATGACAAGCCAAATCTATCGGGACGTCATTCTGGAACAACATCTACGTTTGTTTCGGGGCGCCATGGGCGCACAATTTGTTTTTATGGATGATAACGCCCGTCCTCACCGTGCAAACATCGTAAGCGAATGCCTTCAATCGGAGGATATCACCCGTATGGACTGGCCAGCATTCTCACCGGACTTGAATCCAGTAGAGCACGTGTGGGACATGCTTGGCCGACGAGTTGCAGCCCGTCAACCTCTTCCTACATGTCTACCCGAACTTCGGAGAGCATTGCTTTTTGAGTGGTCTAATATCTCCCAAGAACAGATCGATAATTTGATACTCAGCATGCCTAGGCGTTGTACGGACTGTATTGCATCGTCTGGAAGACATGCAATGTATTAACAATCATACCAACCATGTAATATTGGTTTTTTGTAAATAGTTTTTTTTTTTGTAATTTGCTCCAGGGAGACAAAATCGCTAATTTTTTTTAATAATATCAAACATATAGCATCTTTTTTTTTTTTGCTCTTTACCTTTTGGTTAATAAATAAGCTTTACAAATAAGTCAAATTTGTTTTGCTTCTAACTCTTCTTTTGCCTGATTTTGCATTATCCTTAATTTATGGACATGAGTGTAAATCTAAAATGATGTATAATAGAAATTAAACATACAAACGAAAAACAATTTGATGTGTACACCACATGACTTCCTTGGCAGAATATTAAATTACAAGCAATTTTCCTGCATTTCATTTAAACATATTGAATTAGCAGTTAACGAATTTTGAATAAATCTACTTCGTCGATAGCGCATAAACCACAGTACAATAAATGCACTCTTTAAATTCTCTATATTTATTTGCCATAGCCACACTTCGGCGCTAGTTTCACTTAACAGCGTTTCATCTCATTCATTTATAACTAGAGAGCGCACAAATTTATAGCATCTGAAGAGTTACCACAAAATCTATTCAGATACTATGATAAATCTAAAACGATGTATAAAAGAAATTAAACAAATAAAAAGGAAACAGTTTTTCGCAGACGATTCAGCGCCGCGTACCTAATGCGCTACTAATTAATTCAGTCCTCACTTCGAGAAAAAGCAAAAATACGTAAAAATTCATAATATTTTTATTAAAAATTGAAAAATATAGACAAACATAAAACACCAAGTGCAGTTAAAACAGTTAAAAAAACAGTTTTTAAATTAAAATTACAATTTGTACGCAAAAACCAGCTAATAACTTAAATGATAATTCCAGAATGAATCAAGTATAATTTAATTCGCAATAATAAAAAAAGACGTTATTTTGTTGCTGAGACTTAGTTGCTCTAGATTGGCAACAAATCCACTATTCTGCTAAGCTTCAAATGTAAACAAATATATCCACTATCATAACCAAAAATTAGGCTTAACCGCACTTAAAAAAACTTTTAAATTGTTGATAATTCTACAACTATTGCATTCAAGTTAAATAAAGGCATAAAAACCTTAACCGGAAGATATGAACAACATAATTCAATAATTTTTAAAGCAAAAAATGCGCAATTTACCGACATATAAGAATAAAGAAACTAGCTCAACGAGCCGAGTAATAGAGTGGATATATATATACATATATTTATGTACTTTTGGTGCTGCCGATTGCAGCCAAAATGCGAGGTGCACATCTATGTGTTATAGCAGCCCTAAATACAAAATGCCAACGTTCTCTTCAGCATCCCTTTTAAATTAGTTTTTTAAGTATTTTGGGGGAAGAGTCTTTTATTCTGTCCTTGCATATAGATGTCACTCAAAAACATCACTAAATTGCGTTCGACATCGCTCAAACTAGATATTTTCGTTGAAATATGGTACTCGAAATTTTTTGCTATTACAATATTTCCTTTTTACCTCGTACAAGGAAATAAAAAGGAAGAGTTTTTCACAGACGATTCAGTATTTCTCATTCAATTAATTCAGATTCACAGACGATTCAGCGCCGCTTACCTAATGCGCATGCGCCGCTAATTATTCAGTTCTTCTTCGAGACAAGACAAAAATGCATAAAAACTCAAAATATCTGTATTAAAAATTACGAATTAAATCTTAAACACTCATTACCTCGAATAAATTCCAGAATGGATTAAGCATGCTTTAATTCGGAATAATAAAAGAATCTTTGTTGAAATAAATAATAAAAGAATCTTTGAATTATAAAAAATAAATAATAAAAGAATCTCAATCGCAATAATAAAAGAATCTTTGAATTATCTTTGTTGTTGCGAAGCTTAGTTTATTTAGATTGGCAACAAATCCACTACTCTGCTACGTTTCAAATGTAAAGAAATATGGCTGTTATCAAACGTAAAGAAATGTGGCTGCTATAAACAAATATGGCTAATTAGGCTTAGCAGCACTTAAACAACGTTTAAATTGTTGATAATTCTACAAATATTGAATACAGGTTTACTAAAGCATAAAAGCTTGAACCGGAAGATAAGAACAACATAATTAAATCATTTTTAAAGCAAAAAATTAGCAATTTTTTAAACAATAAAGAAACTAAGCTCACTGAGCCGAGTAACAGAATGGATATATATACATATATTTATATACTTTTCGTGCGGTCGATTGCACCCAAAATACGAGGTGCACAACTACATATTATAGCAGCCCGGTATACAAAAGTTCAACGTTCTGAGGGTATTCGTTTTTGAGTTATGCGAGATATCTACGTATGTACGTACAGACGCCACAGAAAAATCTCTTCTGAATCCATTTTAAATCAGTGTTATAATTCGTTTGGGGAAAAGGAGTCCTTTATCCTGTCCTTACGTGCAGATGTCATGCAAAAACAACGTTAAATTGCATTCGATATCAGTCAAAATGGATATTTTCGTTGAAATATGATACCCGAAATTTTTCGCGATTACAATACTTTCTTTTTACTTCGTACAAGGACGTAAAAAATTAACCTCACAGAGCCCAGTAACAGAGTGGGTATATATATAGTTTTGGTGAGGCTAATTGGAACCAATAAAGGGAGATGCATAACTACATGTTATAGCAGTCTTATATAAAAATTTCAACGTTTTCAGATTGCTCGTTTTTGAGTTATGCGAAATAGATACATACGTACGTACGTATATACGTATACGTATATATGTACATACGTAGAGACGTCACGAAAAAAAACTCTTCTGAATCCCTTTCAAATTTATTTTATAATCCGTTTTGAAAAAAAGAGTCCTTTATTCTCTCCTTACGTACAGATGACACGCAAAAATATCGTTAAATATCATTGCATAGCTGCCAAAATGGAAATTTCCGTTGAAATATGATACCAGAAATTTTTCGCTGTTAAAAATACTTCCTTTATTTCGTACAAGGAAGTGAAAAATTGAAGAATCGGTTTTCTACTCGTTTAAAATTATAGCAACTTCCTTTTTCTACTGTAATAATCTATACGAACTTCGTCCTTTTCAGATCCGTTGCCCTTCTGTATGAAGAAATAAGGTTCAGTAATCGAAATTCATTCTCTGTAAAAATTTTGAAAATTAAATAATTTCAAGTGTTCACTTATTATAATGAAATTGATGATTTTGATTGGATTGCAAAGCACAGTGTTTAAATACGGTGATACGTTTTTCTTTACAAATGCTTCCTGGTAAATTATGCAGTGAGTAAAATGTACATGGTCACTGTCATAAGCTTTTGGTAAAAATGCTTTAAGAATTTCATTACAAAGCAAGGATAATGCTGCAGCAAACAACAAGAGTAAAACAATAGTAAAACCAAAAAATTATAAATTTTTCCTTCTGTAAGATAAATAAGTAGTAGAATGTTAATAACTTTGAAAATAAACTTTTTGCTTTTGACACTAACATATAGATAGTATAATGAAATGACAATTGGTGAAAAAGGGTTATTTTTGTCTTATGAAACAGACGAACAACTGATAAGCTAATTTAAAATAAACGCAGGAGAGAAAGTACAGTAGATTTACTATAATTTGTTGGCGATATAAACAAGGACAGCATGCGTTTAAAGATTTTTCTCATAGGGAGCTAGCTATAACAAAGTTTTAAGACGAAGAAACCAGTCATAACTATAACCATGCTTCTTTGCAAAAGAAATAATTATGATAACACTTCTGGGGCCGAGTGGATTAGATCGCTGAGCACTTATATTTCCACCTGGGTTCAAGTTTCGGTCAACAGGACGTCTGCATATGTACTTTACTGGTTTCTACGTTATAACATGAATATAAGCTAGTTTCTGTTATGAATTATTTCACGAAGCCATCTTTTCTTCTGTCAAAGGCCTAGTATACTTTGCCATATTTAAATAATCCAGTTCAAAAGTACCTTCTGTGCGGTTAAAACTGTAGTTTAACAATACATTTTTAAAAGTAACAAGCTGTGAAAATCCGAATTGAATCAAATCTTGCTTATTATTTATAAAGCAGTGCGGTTCGTGTCATTTACTGTGTTATTTCGTAAAACAAATATACTCATATTCTTAAAATCTGATGGTGCGATGGATCATATTAACAGCTTGCTTATTATATGCAGAGATGGGACAGTTTAAATAAATTCAGAGTATATATTTAAAATGTACGCAAGGATACTTTATTCGTTAAACATTAACTTAAACTAAAGAATGAATAAGCTGTTTAACTAACAGTTTCAAGAATCTGAATGGAAGGAAAAAAATTCCGTAATTTTCTGCAAGCATAGCTATCTTTTCCGCTTCACATATGTTTCTCTTCACACACTTCGAACAAGCATATTTGACGTTTATTAGTAATTAACAGATAATATGCAAATGAATTGACTATACGATTCATCAAATAATGTTTGTCATTTTCCTTCGAAAACAACAGCCGAATTAGGAGAGCAAATGTATAGCTTCAATAGGTTTTCGAAATGTATTAAATAAAAGTTCAAATTAACATCTGCTCAAAACATATGTTAATCCATCTGACGCCTTGTATTTGACACATGAATGACACTAGAAATTGTGATGGGCTAAAGAAAAAGATTAGTAAGTTAATATAAATACTTGAAATGTTTACCATATAGAAACAGTTCACTCTGAAGACCAGTATCTTACCTTCAGGCTTTTGTTCCATCAAAATGTCTTCTTCTCTACTATTCGTAGCTCTGGTTTGCTTCGCATCATGCGTAAGTAACTTTTATTCCTCAATTTCTCCCCACATTAAACTTTTAAAATATTTTAATGAAACACGTAAGGATCTGTGACTAGCGAAATGTAAGTGAACATTTGCTACTTTTATGAGCTCATTCTTCAGTATAATCTAAAAATCCTCGGATACTGATATTAGACCAAGAAAGAACAGCATTTGTGTAATTTAATTAGCAAATACCATTTTTAGCAATTATTTAAAAGTTAAATAGAATGAGGTAAAAATTCCGATGCATTTTTTCTTGATTTGATTACAAAAACGCCTAAGTCGAGAAACAGTAAATGTTAAACGAAGTATAATACTTAACTTAAAATTTACAGTTCGACAGCAACTATGATTAAAATAAATTATCTGATGTTTTTAATCTGTACACAGATGTATTTCTAGATGCAGTGATCGAATTGCAAATAATTATTCCAACATGCCTTTGTATATAGTTTGAAGGCAAGGAGCTAGCACAACCAGCTAGTAATTGGAAAATTCAGGATTCGAATCGCAGAGAAGACACATCTGAATTATCCTATTTCCTGTTTCGAAGAAAATCTAGCAATTTTAGCAGCAGGCAGCAGAATAGTAACTATACATATCAGGGCATCCTTGTAATCCTTTCGGAAAGAATGTATTGGAATGCAAAGAACCATCGCATTTCCTAGTGCATTTTGTTGTTATATAGTACAGTAAGTCCAGTTGGTAAGTGGAAGATCTGAGGCTCAATTCCTGGAGAGTGCACAGTTGGTTTTCATTTTTCCTGCTCATCTGTACGCAGTATGTTATGAAAGTGTTTCCTAAGTCGATTATTTTTCATTCAACATTAGGAAAATGAAGTGAGTCTTTCCAGAGAAGAGCACATATTTCCTTTGTTCACAAGTGATGATTCTTACAGTAAACTTAAGGTAGAAGGATAGTTAAAGTAGTCAATGTAATGAATAACACTTTGCTGAAAGATCAAGTTATTTATTTTTTAGTCTTACATAATTTATATTACCATTGCATCTGCTCATTTTATGAGAGAAGTCATAATAAACTAAATATTTAAAAATACCAGAGTTTTAAATGTAAGTCAAACAGTAATTATTGTAGCAAAATTCAATATTTAAATTTTTCAGCGTTCATTTAGATGACCAGAAATTTTTAAAAATGTGTTTCACATTTGGAAGTTCGTTACCAATATATAAATGATGATATATATCAGCGACGGACTAAAAATGAAAAACATTTTAAACAAAAAATCCACACAGCAGGCAGTTTGGCTAATAATACAGGGTGTTTATAAAGTCTCTATACATTTTTTTATGTAAGTTGTTCACTTGTACATGAAAATGCAACATAATAGAACACTAAATTAGTTTAATTCAATGTGACCCCCCTGCGTGTCTAGGCACAAATGCCGCCATTTCACTACAGTCCGGAATACCTTATGTAAAGTTATTGGTGTGGTTTCAGCTGCTGCAGACACAATTCATTGTGTTAATTGTTCAATGCTGCCGGTCTTTACTTGATACACTTTGGACTTGACAAAACCCCATACGAAAAAGTCTAGGGGAGTTAAGTCTGGTGACTGCGGAGTCCAAAGCCGTTGAAAGTCCCGATCAATCCACCTATCAAGAAAAGTTTTATAAAGATAATTACGCACAGTAATGGCAAAACGGGGAGGTGCCCCATCATGTTGGCAGACAACAGTGTCAATAATGCCATCTGATACGAGCTGTGGCTCAAGATATTGTTGCAACATATTGAGATAAATTTCTCCAGTGCTGTTGTTCTCTTCTGCAAACATGAAAGGTCCCCAGAGCATAGTTATTCCAATCCATATATTAACTTTAGGTGCGTCTTCCCGAGATTCGTATAACACGTTTAGTAGTTCATCAGCCTTCAATCGCCTGTTAATATGGCCTCTGAGATGGAATGTGGCTTCGTCGCTAAAGAGAACATTCTCCATTAAATTATCATTATCCACAGCTTCCAACAAATCGTAACACATGGCTTACCGAGCTACATAGTCCTCGGCTTCAAGCTTATGCGCAGTTTGAATATGGTAGGCATCCTTGTTCAAATGACAGCGTAAAGTTTTCGAAACAGTAGTATGTGAAATACCGAGTTCCCGGCTGAGTCTTCGTGTAGATGTTAAGAGGCTATGCGTAACCGCTTTTTGCACGCTTTGCTCGACTTGTGGCGTTATCAAAGGTCTTCCAGAACAGTCTTCATCTTTTATACTGCCAATTCGATTGCCAAGGTTTTAATAGCTGCTCTGGTAGGGGTTGATTTTCTGAATTTACGGGCGAAGTCCTCGTGCACCTGTTTATACGTTAATTAACGTGTACGGACACAAACAGCGGCTATTTCTTCTTTTGACAGCATTCTTTCAGATAGCCACCAAAGAAATTGGAATTAGAACGTATTTCTCGAAAATATAGAGAGACTTTATAAACACCCTGTATACAGCTAATACATTCTCCAAAAGATAAGTTTCAAGTTCCCTCCTTTTAATTGAAAATACAACTTAACTTTCACTAAGCGGATGATCTCAGTAGTTAAATCATCGTAATAATAAGTTTTTATTTTTGCACAATCTGCATGAATTTCATCAGAGCTTCATAACGGGGCTCCAACACACAGATGCCGACTTTTTATGCAAGGTGGTAACTCTGAAAAACAAAATTCATAAGGATGCCTTAAAATTCAGACCAGCATACTTATAAAAGAGTTTTTCTATCATTTCCAACAGCTGCTGGCTTGCATCAAGGTTTCAGTTTCAGAACCTTAATGACTGCGTTCAGTCTTGAAGGTGACCTATTAATGATACTGCACTAAGGGATAAAACCAAGTATCAAAGATAACACTATCTAAGGGCAGCACAAAAGGCAATAATGACGCATATATCTATGAAAAAATATTAGAGCCTTGTTTCCAATCACACCAAGTCAAAAATATCCAAAATATTTTAAAATTTATTTGCGAATACGAATTATTTTTTCCTAACTTAATTAGAGTATTAACATTACGAAATATTCTTGTATTTGGAACATACTTTGTAGCAAATAATACATAAAACAAATCAAATAAATTTTTTAAATTATTCGTAAATTTTCGAATACCAAAGGATGAAAATTTGCATTATAGCGTATAAATTAAGATTTCAGTTTATATTTCTTAAATTACTTAAGAGTTACTTACATCTAAGCATATTTTTTCTTTGGGCGAAACCTACTTTCTCTCATAACGGTTCAGAGTTAAGGCTGTCTCAGATGAAGCTAATTAAAATCTTTGCTATTCAAGATTCGTGATGTAAAACTTTCTTACGTAGTATCTTTTAGTGCTGTTCTTGATGCAGTATTTGTATAAAGAACTGATGATTCGATAGAGCGTTTTTAGCCCAAAGGCTTTAACCCAGAAGAGCTATTAATTTCGTTTTGGCATTTTGCGTTGAAAACTTTAAACGTCGGTTCACTTTTATAATTGTTGCCATCAAATATTATCGCTCTGTGTTATATTTAAAAAAATTAAATAATGAAAAATCTGCACAAATATATGTATGTTTCTCGCATTGTGATAAAACAACGATACCTAGAGCCTATAAATTTTGAATAGCATAATCTTCCTCCGAATGTGGGCAACTGGAAGCCCTGATTTAAAATTTGAAATTTATTTTATTGTCGATTTCATATTTTCTAACACTTTAAAGAATTTTTGATTAACGAACTCAATGATTTCAAAGCGAGCAATGGCAACAATCTACGGGAAAAAAATATCTCTAGTGCGCGAGACTGCATGGGATATTCTAAAGATATCACTTTAAAGTTATTTTGCTATATTGCTGTTGAATTGAATTTTATGGTTTAAGTTAGAAGGACATGTCATATTTAATAAATAAAGGTAAAAAAACGTCATGTATGTATGTATCTCTCTCGCACTGTAGAAAAATAACGGCACCTAGATCCACCAAATTTTGAATACACGTATTCCTCCACCCAAAAACTAGACACCTTAAAACCAGAATTATGAATTTGTTCTTCATTTATTTTAGACTTTGTACAAATTTTACGAATTTTTGTTTAACAGACTCGGCGATTTGAAAGCAAGAAATGGTAATATTGTTCTAGAAAAATTTTTATCTCCAGCACGCTAAACTATTGCCATGCGACAAAATGTAAGATATTTTTCTTTTCACTTGTAAGGTTCTACTGTCTATCTGTTGTATAGAATCTGAAGAAATAGTGATTGCACCGAAGAAGGGTTAAAACTGCCCTTTATTAAACTCTTTAAATTATTTACAATGCGTCAACTTGACGCTAACATACTGCGCCTCTGCTTGGGCGGTAACTGAAATAGTAGAATCAAACTCAAAATTGGAGATATTCACAAGTAATAGAATTACACTACAGGGCTCATACAATCCTGTATCCTACAGCTCGTAGATGAGTCTAGTAGCCACAAGGTAATAGCTATTAAGCCACGTCTATCCAGCAATAACTGCTAAGCGGAAGCTTGCGTATAACCACGCACCGATATTTCTCAGACTCTCTCAAACTTTCCTTACTGGAACATCGATATTTAAACTTTTTCTCCCACTGGTAGAATTTGCATTTCTTACGCACGCTACCAAATTTAAATATTCCGGCGCTGACAATTAGGGGAACGAAGGCTTATAGGAAAGTAACTTAAAATTAAATTTAACTGGTTATTAAATTAAATATAAATCCCTACACTCTTTTAATCCACAAATTCGGCTATTTAAAAGCAATATGTTGCTAGTGCCTCAAATAGAATACATATTACCTCCACTCACCAGCGTGTTGCCATTCAGTAAAACGTAAGATATTTAATTTTTAAATCTAATCGTTTAGTCACTGAATTGGAAACCAAAAGATTGATAAGCAATAAACGCAGTTTTTAAAAGCAGTTTTTCTATTTTTTGATCTGATTGATTTAATTAAAAATGCATTTATATCACGAGATGTCTAATTAGAAATATTAAATATTTTTATGAAATTAAACTAACTGGACGCATTAAAATCATTGTATACTTGTTCTTTTTTATGCTAACTCTTTTAAGCGGCTAGCCGCTGAGCGACTAGTTTTAAATCAAATACTACAGCCAATTAAAAAGAAAGTATAGGAATTCCTAACATTCTATCAGTAATTATAAAACATGCATTTTTTTAATATTTTACGATTTTGCTCTTGAATCTATTTTACTTTTCAATTTTATGTGGCAGAAGCGCGAAGGAATCGTTGCTTAATAATAAACCTTACAGGAAAATAAAAGAAAAGTTTGTTAACAGGTGTGAGTCTAAGAGTAGACTGTCAGATTTGTAATCTGCGATGCTCAGTGACAGCATGAAAAGTCTAAACAAATCTTCTGGTCCGACAGTAAAATTTGAACCCCTTTAGATTTTTTTCTTCATTTTTGTTTATTTATTTTTAACCCATAAAGGCTATTAGTCTCACAACACGATTTTGAATTGATTCACTTTTAATACCATCTACTGTAAATGCGTTGTTTCCTTTTTCATTTGAGCCTGTTACCTTTCGACAAAATGTAAGACATTTATTTATCTTGCAAATTGAATTAGTCTGTTATTGGTGAATAAACTAAACTAGTATTTAAAAGCCATAAATACAGTTAGTTCTTAAGAATATTGTTATTTTTTTCGTCTTCTAATTTTTAATCTCGCATTGATTTAAATAAATGTCTTTAACTCATAATATATCTAATTAAAAATATCAGATAGTTTTATATAGTTATACAGTACTTTCGTTTTCCAAATATACTAAAGCTGTATAACATTCCCATGTTAATCTAAATGTATATGAAATTCATCTATATAAAATGTAGTCTATATTGTCTTATTCGCATTTCCATCTGGAAGATCTCCATTGATAATATCTACTGATAAACTAGCTTAAAAAACTACTATACTAGATCAAATAAAGCCATAATCGTTAAAGCTGAACCCTTTCAGATTTCTTTCTTTCTTTTTTTATAATTTATTTTTTTACTTATTTTTATTCGAACTTATTCTATATGAGGTTTCTGACCAAAATTTGTGTGGATGAAATTAAATGCTTTTCTTTTTTCTTCACTAAAAGAATTTAAAATTTAGAATAGTTATTAAAAGTCGAAATTGAAATGACAATGATCTCCTTACGAAGCTTGGTCATAAGACTTACATACTAGAAATTCAGAAATTTCCACTTTAGCATTTTGGAGTTTGAAGCATTAAGCATTTATTTCTCAACTAAACGATCCACTGAAATGTAAATTCAAATTTTAATTAAATTAATTAAATCTTAAATTTTGCTTATAATGGTTCTATTACATTTAGAGCTAATAGTGTGTTAAAGTTTTCAGGTAAATAAGGGCCAAAATTAGCATGAGATCATTAAATTCTTACTTTATTAGTTTTCCAGGAATAAAAATGCTGAGTACATATTTTTCCCTAAATAACTCTATTAAAAATTAATTTTCCTCAGAATGTTCGCCACGAAGGCATCATTTTTATGGCATATAATCAATGAGTGCATATGCTTAGCAAATAGCCGAAATTATCTTTCCAGGTTGTGGTTTATACTCAGGATGGCGGTGAAGGCGGTGGTATATCTCGACCATCATGGATTATGCCGAATGAACAAGAGAAGAAAATTTGTGAAGATAATGCAAATGGCAGAACTTTAGTTGAAGCCAAAAAGGTAACCAAAAGTTAATATTTTTTTTTTAGCCTAAAGAGGCAGTTTGCCCAGAAGAGGTATTAATTTCGTTTTGGCATTTTGCCTTGATTCACTGTAAATGTGGTTAACTTTTCAGAGTGTTGCCACTAAATATTAGAGCCCTGCATTATATTTAAAGAAATTAAATAATGAAAAATCTGCATAAATATATGTATGTTTCTCACATTGTGATAAAACAACGGCGCCTAGAGCCATCAAATTTTGGATAACGGACGTCTCCACCCGAATATGGGCACCTCAACGCCCAAATTTGGAATTTCTTTTGTTAGCTATTTCATACTTTGTAAAGCATTTACGAGTTTTTGATTGCGAACCTCAACGATTTCAAAGCAACTCAACGATTTTCTATACGAAAAAAAAAACATTTTTTATCGCGAGCGCGCGAGACTGTGTACCCGAAATTCTAAAGATATGCACGTTTTAAAATTATTTTGCGATATTGCTGTTGAATTGAATTTAATGGTTTTAGTGCGAAGAACATGATATTTAATAAATAAAGGTATCACACAAAACGCTAAAAAAAACGCCCTTTTGGGCATAATGTAAAATCTGAAAGCTTTCAGTTTTTTTAGTCCAAAGGGGCTTTGTCCCTGAAGAACTGTTTTTTTCGTTTTGCCATTTTGCGTGGAAAACATTAAATGTCGGTTCACTTTTCAAACTGTTGCCACCAAATATTGCAGCCCTGTATTATATTTAAAGAAATTAAATAATGAAGAGTGTGCATAAATGTATGTATGTTTCTCGCATTGTGATAAAACGACGGTATAGAGCCATCGAATTTTGAATGACGTAATCCTGGTGCAAATTTAGACATCTGGAAGCCAAAATTTGAATTTGGAATTCGTTTTATTGTAGATTGCCTATTTTGTAAAACTTTAACGAATCTTTTATTAACAAACTCAGGGATTTCAAAGCGAGCAATGACAACGTTGTACAGAAAAACATTTTTATCTCCAGTGCGTGAGACTGTGTATAGGAAATTCTAAAGATATGCTCAGTTTAAAATTATTGTGCGATATTGTTGCTTAAATGAATTTTATGGTTTAAATGCGGAGAATAATAATCTTTATTTAATAAATAAAGGTAACACACAAAATGTTAAAAAACGCCCCTTTGGACGTAATTTAAAATCTGAAACCTTTCAGATTTTTTTTAGTCCAAAGGGGCCTTGTCCCTGAAGGACTATTGTTTTCGTTTTGCGATTTTGGGTTGAATCACTATAAACGGCTGTATCACTTTTCAAATTGTTGCCACCAAAAGTTATCGCCTTGTATTATATTTAAAGAAATTAAATAATAAAAAACCTGCATAAATCTATGTATATTTCTCCAAATGTGATAAAAGAACGGTACCTAGAGCCATTCAATTTTGAATAACGTACGTTTCCACCCGAACATGCATATTTGGAAGACGGAATTTGGAATTTATTTTATTATCTATTTCATATTTTATAAAACTTACACGAATTTTTGAGGAACAAACTTAACGATTTAAAAGGGAGGAATGGCAACACTGTACGGAAAAAAGCAAAACCTTTTTATCTCCAGCGTGCGGAACTGTGTATCGGAAATTCTAAAGATATGACCATTTTAAATTATTTTGCGATATTGCTGTTGAATTGAATTTTATGATTTAAGTGCAAAGAACAGGATATTTAATAAATAAAGATGACATACAAAAAGGTAAAAAAAAGCCCCTTTGGATGTAATTTAAAATCTGAAAGGTTTCAGATTTTATATATGTGTGTATATATATATATACTCGTATGTTGTGAGAGGCATTTTGAAATAAAGGGATATAACTTAAAACTGGTATCTTCCTCAAAATATGACATGACAATTTTCAATTTTTCTCATTGTAAATTTCCGGACCAATAATTCTTAAAGCGATTTACTATTTTAATCATTACTTAATCATAGATATTTTAATTGAAATTTATTATTTCTTTAGCGAGCGAGCTATCTAAACTTTCGTAAATAAATTATCAAACACTCAGGTTATAAGATTTAGACACCTCATTAAAGTGAACTGAGAATTATTTAGTTCAACTTACGTAGTTAAAAGTAATTATTAGAAGAATATATTTCCCTGATTCAGATATAATGATCACTAACTTTCTTTAATTTTTCTCTGTTTAGGAATGTTTTAGCACAATAAAATTAAATTAGAAGAGCAAATATTTGCTGTGATCATCTTTTCAAAATTCTTTCACCTGTCTTCTGCACAAAGGACTTTTAAATTTGCGGGAATTTTCATTAAGCAAATTATATTTAAAATATATTTTAAATATCCTGTTTACTATGAGTAATAGTTAAAAGATAAATATCAAATAAAAAAATGGCAAAACCATTCAGATATTCTTCCTTTAAAAAGAATTTTTAAATTAATGTTGCCACTTTATGATTTCCTTTATTTTATTCTATTATCGCAAACGTTCGATAAAAATTATCAGAAAAGAAAATATTGCTATTTTGTAACATATTTTTCCCAAATTTCAGGATCGGCCTCTATCTTGTCACGTGTTGTGTTACTACGATGATGGGTCTGATGAGATGTACAACTCACCAGACAGACAACCTTGCTGTGATGTAGGTGGGGGCATGCCGACAGGAGTGAGTGTTGTTATTAGTTTCTTTTAATTTTCTAGTGTCAACATAATTTTACCTTATACAAACTAATCCTTTTAAAAATTGAAATCATGAGATTTTAATTTTTTTCTATGAATGCCTAAAGTCTACTTATACATTCCGATTTTAATTAATCTAGAATCTGCTTGCAATGAATTAGTTTAGCTTTGCAAATTAGCTTCGTATTAAATAGGTATCAGAAGTATAAACTTAAGACACGCTAGACAACTTGCAGGAAAGAGAAACTCGTGCTACTTTATAAATCTTATTTGCCAGTAATTTATAATAAAGCAAGATGCATACATAATTAATAAAAGAATTATTTTTGTCTATTTTTAGTTCTGCAAAAATGGAAAATGCCCAATCGGAGGAATGTTTGGTTGAATTTGTTGAACCGAAGATGTTTTACAATTTATTCTTCCTAACGCAATGGATGTATGAGTGGAGGAAATAAAAGTGCAGTAGCCTCTGTTTTATGTTTATATTTATTTTCTCTCAGTGTGTATTGTAGCTAAATTCAACATTTAAGAAATATATTTAAAAACAATATCTGATGTGGACACCAGATGATTTTCTTCTACGGCCTATTCAATTATGCACATCATTTGCTGCAGTTAATTTAAACTTCTTTCTTTGAATTTCATTAGAATTATATATTCGTTCAATTCATTTAGTTCTCACTTCGTGGCAAGATAAAAATGCATAAGAGCACAAACGTCTTCATTAACGATTGAAAATTATAGAAAAACATAAAACATCAAATACAGTTAAACAATCAAAGAAAAATTTACAATTAAAATTAGAGTTTCAACGGAAAAACAAGCAATTCGGCTATAGGGCCAAAATACAGATATTTCAGTGCTCAAAATTGAAAGTTTACTTTTGGTCCCGCCGGGTAAAAAGACACTGAATGTGCAGAAACTGACTTAATTTACTATTCTGTTCAATTTTATATATAAAGAAATGACTGTTCCATTAGGCTTAGTCGCAATTAAAGCAATTTCTAAATTGTTGATAATTCCACAATTATTGCATGGAAATTAACTAAAGGCATAAAAACCGAAGCATAAAAACAACATAATTCAATCATTTTTAAAGCAAAAAATGCACAAATTACTAACATATAAAAATTTAAAAAACTGAGTTTGCCGAGCCGAATAACAGAGCGTGTGCGTGTATATATACGTTTGGTGCGTCAGATTATAACCAAAAGGGGAGGTGCGCAACCACATGTTTTAGCAGTCCTATATACAAAATTTCAACGTTTTGAAACTACCCTTTTTTGAGTTATGGGAGTTACATATATACGTACGTACAGAGATCACGAAAACAATCTCTTCGGGCTCCATTTTAAATCCATTTTTCAATCCGTTTTGGGAAGAAAGAGACTTTATTCTGTCCGTACAGAAATCGCACAAAAATATCGTTCAAATGGATTCAAGTGGATTTTCGTTGAAATATGATATCCGAAATTTTTCGCGATTACAGTACTTCCTTTACTTTGTACAAGGAAGTAAAAATTAGACGTAAAGCCTTATGCATCATTTCTGGAGTTAAATATATGATTTCAAAGCAAACCTTCTCTCTCATTTGGTAATTTCAATTACTTTAAAAGTTTTTTATGAGCTTAGGAAATCTCTAGAATTTCTTTCATGTAGTAGCTTGTATGAATATTACGATTTCTATTATCGTACGTCAGCATTCCTTCTGTCTTAAAAGTGATTTAACTAGCTGCCTCCAAAGTTTAAAAGTATTCAGAATTATATTGTCATTAAGAATTAAAAGTGTATTAGTTTTATCAGTTAATTACATGCTTTCAAATATTTATTCATCGAGTTGCCCCACCACAGCAGAGTAGTTAAAGATCGCTAAATATTGCTCTGCGACTCGAATTCGAACCCAGCTGAACCAACCATTATAAGTTTTCGTGAATTTCTCCATACGTAACGTGAGTACGAGCCAATTTCCTTAGACAATCCTCCACGGTTTGTTTGTTTGTGCCCTTATGTGATTATGGCAAAACATCTAATGTTATCTACCTAAGGGAAGGGAGGCTTTCGTGGAGGACTTTCTGAGGAAAACTGGCTCTTACACACGGAGAAAACCACAAAACGCCTATGCAGTCAGCCCGTTCGCAGGATTCGAACCTCGGAACAAGCTACCAGTATTCAGCGACTTTACCGCTTGGCCGCTCGTCTGCCTCCCTCTGTGAAGGCATCTCTTGCTTAAAGCATACAGCCCTTGTAAACTTTGCCATATCCAAATAAACTAACGTAATCTACTTCTCGAGACACTTCGAGCTTTTCTGTAAAATGAATGACAAACTGAGTATTGTGAATATTAGAGCTTAGATTAGCGTCTTTTAGTTATATCCGTGGTTTCCTATATTTCAGATATTTCTTTGAACGCATGCAATAAAGTTTCCTGAAGCTTCTAAGAATATTTCGAATTAAAATGTTTGGGTGAAAATGCAGCTCTACTATTTGTAACGTGTAGAATAAGAATAACCATCTCCATTGATTAATTACTTTATTTAGAATAGCATATCACTTGTAAATAATGTAACGTTTTAATGGAATTTAATCTATGTGTCAACCACCAAAATATTATTCTAATTTTCAAACATTTGACAATAATAACATCTGTATACATTGGTTATAAAATTGAATAGCAAATAAAAAAATTCTTTTTAATAGTGTGACCTGACAGCACAAATTGCGTTTGTTACCTATTTTCCATTTAAAACCTTGCATTAAAACAGTTTTGAAAAGATTCTCTTCGTAATACCAAATCAAAAACCAGTTCAGTTCTTTTTTTTTCTTCGGGTACATAAGTATTGCTCTGTTTAAGTATTTTGACCAAGTATTGCTTTTAGGATATTTGAGATAGGAAAGCAGATGTCTTGAAGTTTTTGCACTCATAAACGAAATGTCTCTACTACTTAGTAGACAATGTCCTTCGTACGGGTTTACTGAAAAACTCTCTTCTGTTCAAAGGTCATCCCCAACTAATTGACATTTAGTGGCCCTCTGGAAAGCTTGAGCAGCGCCTTTACTATCCAAACTTCCATAAAAGCATATAATAATATCATTCTATAATTATATCTAAGACTGTCATTGTGAAATTCGTCATGGAGGACAAGAAGCTAATTTTGATTGCTTGCATAATTATCTTCCTCAGCCGAAAAAATAATTGTCAGTACTGGCTGTTTTCAAGTGTTTGAGATTTTGCGACATGAAATAAGATAGAACATGTTAAGGTTCGTATTCTTATAATTAGCAGTATGTTATAAATGAAACATGAGTTTTGTTAAGAGCTTTGCTTTGTATACGAACTCAAAACAAAACAAAAGCAGGCTAAAACAGGGAGCTTAATTCCAATTAAAAGAAACTAAATTCTCTTAAATATTTTCAATCGAAACAAAAAAGCTTGTATAATCAAAGAACTTATCTGAGATTTGCTTTTCAGTCCCCTACACCGAAGATCGTTAACTGATAGGAACCTTGACTCTTTTAGAGAGATCTTGACAATTAAAATGGCTTCATTTACTTCCTCTAAGATGTTTAAAGCATATAATGTAATTCCATTTCCGAAGACTACACTCTAAAAATATAAACATATTGGGGAAATCAAATAAATACGATCACAAAATCGAGATCATATTCAAAAGATTAATACAGGTGTAAATAAATAAAATTCGGAATTCAAGAACACTGTAGATTCTTTAGGGTTCTTTTTAAACAGGAGACTTGAAAAATGTGTAGTGTCCTTGCCTGAACTCAAACCCTAGACGTGTCGAGAATGCTTCCAATTACACTACGAAGACATGCAGAAGGAGGGAGGAAATACCTTATATACCTCCCTTTTAAAGGGTGACTGAGAATTAGGGGACCCAGTCGCCAAATCCTGGTAGTGGTGAATTATTGTCCACCAGGTTTTAGTTCGGACGCCACTTGTAGAGTCATTAGATTATTTTACTTTATTTTTTAAAGCACGAGATGTGAAAATGTGCAGTGCCCCGCCGGGATTCGAACCCTGGGCCGCTCGAGTACGCGTCGGGTATGCTTCCAATTACACTACGAAGGCATGCGGAAGGGAGGAAAAATGCCTTATAACATTATATTTCTTTGCAACTGTATATATTTTGAATCAAATGCAAATTTTGGAATCTCTATTTCTCTGAACATGGCAAAAATGTCTTCAGCCGTTAGAGTCAAGAACTGTCTGTTTATATTTTTTATTTTAAAAATAATTTAAGAAAATTACCGTTCTTTTTTAGCTTCAACGCAGTGATCACAGATATTACCAAGATATTTTGCCCACTGAGTATCTTCATTTGGTTGAATAAATATTTAAAAAACTTTCTTAATTTGCTGCAACAAGTTTTTATTTTTAGACTTTATTATCAACTTTTAGAGATTTTTTCAATGATGCACCAGTTTCAGAGTGCTTGCGCTTCAATTTAAATTGCATTTACTTCCAGTTAGTTCTTAAATACCAAATTTTAGTTTAATTTACTTTTAGAACTTTGATGTATGAAATCGAGAAACTTTTAAACTGTAGATTTTCCTATGAATGATTTAGTATACAATTGCTTGTGAGTTTAACAGTTTTCTTTGGGTAATTATTTTCCCAAAACCTGTGCTCACTTTAGTAGGGACGGAATTAAAAGGAAAGCTATGTCCATTAATAGTTAATGCATTCAACGTTGTTGAAAATCGAAAATCTATTTTAGGAGTAGTTAGTTTAATGAGTTCTTCCTATAGCAGGTCGTAAAACAGATGTTAAGCAACTTAAGCTGATGGTGAATAGTTATCAAGTTTTAATACTTTACTCGTTGAAGTGTGCTTCTAAATCCCTTTTAATTTTGATTTATTTGGCATGAAGACTTGAGCTTTTCCAATTTAAGTAGAAAATCCTAAATACATAATACAGCATTATGTATGTTTAACTTATAATGGTTTTCAGCAATACATGACTCATTAATTCTTTTCTTATTAACTGTTTAGAGATAATTAAAAAATTATTGGTGGGACAGATTTAAAAATTAATTTTCATAAACAATTTGACTTTGCTGTAAATTTTACAGGGGCTATTTGCTACGCTAACAGCTGCTGGATAGTAATTTACGTGTTCAGAAACTGCGATGCTATATATTATTTTATACCAACGAGAATGTAAGACTAAACATGGCAGAGCCAAAACTTGAAGATGTGATAAGTCTTCCTTAATGTAACATTTATGAATCATGCATTGTCTTACAAAAACTGATGCTTAATAGAGGAATAAAATCTTACGTACGTCTTAAAGAATACGACAGTTTTGTCATAATATTAAAATCACTTGAAAAATATGAATTAAATTTTGTCACAATTGTATTTTTGCAATAAAATTCTAAAAAAAATCTTTATTCTGATTTATACAGTAGTAAAGTTTGCCGTTTATGTTAGTTTTCTGGCTAGGGTTTTACAAAAAAACAAGATTTCAGGCAGCAAATTTTGAAAAAAAAAAAAAAAAAAAGATTG